>OOFC01044012.1:0-11351 GCA_900323345.1 Pseudochromis fuscus | reverse complement strand
GATGCCTTGTTGAAGCCAATAATGTAATAACAGACGATAACGTTATAAATGTGCCCCTTTTGAAAAGTAATAGGCCAATAATGTAATAAAACTCCGGAAACAATAACGTAACTAGAAAAGCACTCTGAGAGCGCAGACCCCCGCCAAGCACTGTGAAGGCCAATTGATACTTTCCGCGTCCGCATGTTGGTGCACGAGGGTCCGCGTCACGTAAATGTCATGGAACACGTCAGGAAGCGCTCGAGCAGACAGGTGCGGAGGCGTCCGCGTACAGCTCCAAAAATGTGAGCGTGTCACCTGGGCGCGGAGGCCGCAAGCAACTGCACTGCGCTTGCGCTAGCATATCAAGATGGACGCCTTCGAGGAGAGACTTTGCGAAGAGAATCCTTAAAAAAATTCCTGGATCCAGACGGTGTTGCGGATCACCCCCAAAATGAAATCAGTTCTTCCTTTTCCCACTTCCAACATATCCTGTCCATAAGTTTTTGAGTTATCTTGAACACAGACAAACACACTGACAGACTGACAGACAGATAAACGCCGGCAAAAACATAACCTCCTTGGTGGAGGTAATAACTAACATAATAATTTATAGCTTATGTAATAATTTATTACGTTTTTGGACTGGTAAAAGAAAAATCTTTGCAAATGTAATAACTGAGCCAATAACTTAACAAACTATAAAATAGTATCGTAATAAATTATTACATCATTAGCCAAATTAGCCAAAAGTTATTACGTTATCGGTTCAGGACTTTTATTACGTTATTGGCCAGTTACTGTGTTATTGGCCTATTACATTTCAAATAGGGCAAATTTATTACATTACTGGCTGTTCTTACATTATTGGCTTCAACATGCCTGTCTCCGGCACACTCATGATTGTTAATGATGATTTCCACCTGCGCGATGTCATCCACATGTGTTACTGATGGGTGACAGAATGTAATATCATGCAGGTAGCTTAGGTGGGAGCATATTTCTCTGTGAAACAAGATCTAGTAATTGGTGTATGTCGGGTCATAACTCAATGAAGGATGCTGTACCTTTGCATAATTTTCAGTGGCACAGATCTAAGATACAGTGTTCAATATGAATCCTGAGTTCATTAAATGGTACTGAAGCAAAGAAAGTCCTGGTGTGTGAGAATAAAATCTAGGCCAAAGCTGACTATGCTCCAGACTGCGTTTCCTATTTCACACACTGCAGGCGGTGAAACTGTAGAACTGAGACATATTCAAAGGCAGGACTGTGGAAATAGATCTTCATTATGACTGAGCTGGCAGCTGGAAATGACAGTGTCGGCAAATAACCTTGGTTTTATGAAAAGGTTTCCTTCAGGTAGTTTGAGTGTTTACTTAATCCCAAAAATGTTCCTATGCATTCTCCAAAATGATTAACTTTACCAGAATACTTGCTACTTAGTGTCTATAACACAAAGGGGTCTTTTGCTGACTCGTGATAATCAGTGCAATCCACCAGAAGTGTCATCTAATCACAAAATCAGGCATGAAAAAAATTCAGATCCAAAGACTCATGCTTTACAGATTCAACATGTTTTATTCCTTTTATGTGAGTTTTATTACCAGGAATAGTGGCCTTGGTCCTTAAAACTTAAATACATTTAATGGCAACTGTTACAGCACACAATTAAACCTTTTCCACCGAACAGGGTCCAGGGCCAGTTCCAGGCTGGGGCTTGAGCCAGGGCTCAATTGGTTCAGAAGCCGGTCCTCCTATGAACTGGTTTGATTTTCCATCGGCAGGGGGCCAGGTTGGGGCCGCGTCACGTAAAACATCAGTACGTCGCTTCACAACAACCGGCCGCTAGCAGGCTAGCTGCTGTTAACAAACTACTGTTACCGTGTTACTATCAGTCCATGAAAAATATATTTTTTTCAGTGGATATTCTAGTTACAACATGATTGAGTTAACAAAGCAGTGTTGCATCGCTACGTGCAGTATTTATTCAGTTTTGGGAATTTCCGATGTTCTTCTGGTCCCATATGACGGCGAAGCGTACCCTCGCTGTAATAATGTTTAAATGGAGGAGTTATCGTGTGCATACAAGAGCTGTTCCTGGTTTTACAAGTCTACACTGGGATCCAGAGCCAAAACTGTATTTTCATTACTCTACTCTTCTACCATCGCTAGCTGGGTTTCCACCGTCGCTCCTCCAGCTCCTGGCGTAGTCGCTGCTTAATCGGTGCTAAGTCTGGCCCAGCAAAGAAGTGGGGCCAGAGGTGGCCCCTGTTTTAGGGGCTGGGGTTCTTGCGGCGGTGGAAACACAACAAACTGGGGCCAAGTCAGGAACTGGCCCTGGAACCTGTTTGGTGGAAAAGGGGTAACAGTGAAGTCCTGCGCCTTTTTCTATGCTGAATTTGAAAACTGACTAAACAGAATAATTTACTGTGGGAGAGCAAACCCTTTTCTACTTTTTTAAACTCCTTTGTACCTTTACTGACACTTTTCCCAGCTCTTGCTCTTGTATGTTTTAAAAGACACCCACCTAAAGACTTTTTAAAATGAAAATCTGAAGGCTCCTCTTTTACATCTGTTACTCATATTAGAGTGAAGCACCGAGCGAAGCCATTGTTTTCTGCTGCCCTTTAAAGGATCTACTCTTTCCTTAACCTTCTTACCCTCTCTCCCTCAGTTCAAACCTCTCATTTTTCAGTGTTGTTCACTGGTGAATTTCCCCGGCTCTCTGTCTCTCTGTTGCTCCGAGTGAATCAATGAGGAGCTATTCTTTGGTAGAGTGCTCTTCTGGAAGGCCTCCAGCACAATCTCACACTCAAGAAGTCTGATTATGTACAATGGCCCTCGGCTCGACACACAAGCTTTTGTTTTCAAGCTACTTGAACACTTTTGCACTTCTGCTTCAACCCCTGTTTGGTTTGGAAATGTTCGGGGCATATTTGCTCCTTCATTGAAACGTTGTCTCTAATCCAGAACTTTTAGAACTTTTGACTAAATGTAACATCATGTGATACTTTTACAAAATAGCTAAATTTACGAAGAGGATATAAACGTTACAAATAATTATGTATGCACATATATCAGATACATATATCAGCTATGTCTTAGAGCTATGGTTTGTCCACAGTCATCATGAAGAAAGCTAGATGATGAAAATGTCAGAGCTTTATAAATATTCTGCTTTGAAAATAAAAAATAATCAAGACTATGAAAACATTTCAAAGCACTTTTCAACATTACAAAATCTCTTTTTTGTCACATACACAATCACATTCAGTACAACATGCAGGGAAATAATTCATCAGGGTGCCACTGAACAGCGCCACCAGGCAGCGTTGGTTCAGTGTTTTGCCGAAGAACTCTTCAAAGCCAGGGATCAAATCACCAAGCCTACGATTTCAGAACTCATAGTACGATTTCTTGACAGGCAAATAAAAACAACTGGAGCGGTGATGCAATGTGCTACTGCACAGTGACACTTACAAATACGACCTTCAAACATAAGACAACCTTTCATGTGCCCTCACCTCAAAGCTCTGTGAGGGAAGTTTGCAAAAGAACATCTAAATTACCCTGATGCATTTTATAACTAAGTCCTGAGGACCGATGAAGTCAAAGTAGAAAAAAGGGTGCAGAGTTTCATGAAAATAACACCTCGCCAACTGTTTCGAACTGGAGGGTGGATCGATGGTGCTTTAGGCTTGTGTTTCAGTCATTTCACTGGAAGAGGGGAAAATGGATTCTATTAAATACCAGCAAAAAGCTGGAAGAGCACATCACACCTGTCTGTAACTACAGCTGAGAAGAGAACGGTTTCTACAACAGGATAATGACCTCAAGACGTCAAAGGCACAAGAGGACAGTTTTGTATCGGCCATCACAGTCCATTGAAAATGTGTTGATACACCCCTTGTAACAGCAGTACATGCAAGATAGCCCAAAAAAAGTCCCTTAAAGAAACTTGTGAGTGGTGTTTCTTACTAAGCTTGACAACAAAAAATAAAAGGATCCAAAAAACCTGCACGGTAAAAACATCACCAACAAATATGTTGTTTTGTGGGAGAAGCACATTTTCACGGAAGAATTCAAACAATAAAATGGCTGCAAAATGTTGTTTTAATGGAGACACGCATTGTAATCTGCAGAGAAAAGAGAGAATAGCTCGTCAATTGGTTCCACCCTTTCAGTTCCCTCATTTCTCTTTTCATATTCTTTCCACACACCCTTTGGCAAAATCCACAGCAGGTTTGTTAGCTGAGGCTTTGAGTGTTGGACTCCCTGAAGATTTTTATTTAATTACACATTCTCACCACTGTGAATAAAAACATTGTGTATGTATGTGAGTTGTGTGTCAATATTTGTGTGGGTCTAATTCCTGGGTTTAAATATTCCCATGAGAAATCATATCTTTGTGTGTGTGTGTGTGTGTCTGCAAATTTTGTCAATATACAGCCGTGCTTTGTTTAATATTGGAGGTTCTGAAACGCTCCTGTGTGTACCCTGTGGGTCTTTGAAGCAGTGTGTTAATGGATAGGTTACATTATTCATGCACTCTTGCTTTGTTTCTAATAAAAAGACACAAAAGAAGTTCTTTCTTTTCAGGCGTCCTAAGTTATTGCAAGAAGAGCTTTCTAATTTGTCCAGGTGCAGTTCAAAGAAGGAAAGTTACTGCCAGCCTGACACATTTATTAGATTACTGTTTCAAGTTTTCAGTAATATGAGGGAGCGGTATCTTGTGTGGCACCCTCAGGAGGACTCTGCTCCATAACTGAGACAAATTATAAATCAAGCCTGAGTTTTATTTATTTATTTTTGCTGTTGCAAATCAATAGCAAGGTGTAAATAAGATCTTATTGGAAAGATTTTCTCTTCCTCTTCCAATATTTTCTTAAGAAATGAGATGGGTGAGATTTATGAAGGAGGATTAAATACAGTAAAAGACAAATTGCAACCAGCAACAGCGACTGATTTGTTTTTGTTTTTTTGCCAAAAAAGAGAATGATGATGTTGATATTCACAATTTGTTTTATAACTTTGAACACGAAGAGCAAAGAGCTGCTTATATGCAGATTTACACATAATGAAAGAAGTAAAATGAAAAGGACAACAGTCGATAAACAAACATAAATAATTTCATAATCCGTTAATTGCTGGCCTGTTTTCAAGCAGAAATTGAGAATTTGTCATATTTCTTGGTCTTATGTAAAACTTAATTAGTAAACTTGAAATCTTTGATGTATTGGTTGAAACAAATAGAGGAACTTGAAGGCATCACTGGTTTTATGACATTTTGCTAGTTACATTATACCATATTCTTACAATTTACATATTAAGAAATAATAAACATTTGGAGAATTGTGTCAGAAACTCACACACATTATATTTGTAGCTCTTTCTTCAGGCAGTTAATGGCTAAAAAACACAAAGTGAAAAGCTCTGTTTCTGTGGCTTACTGTGTGTATGGTGGGTTTGCTCTGCAGCTAATGTCAGTACAGCACACTTCGACTCACGTAACACAAACTGTTGTGTTTGTGTATTTAAACTTTTCAGTGGCCATAAGATAATGGGCTATTTCTGGGAATTGATTCAGTTACAGAAGGTGAAGAAGGAAATGAATGGAGACGGTTGTAGATATGGAGTCATTTGTCTTTTAAAAGCTGTGTTTTTGAGCCGGTGACTGATAGGGTGCCAAGTGTCTTTGTGTGTTAAGATTTTAGGTGAAAACAAACAAAAACCCACACTCAAAACCCACTTTCACAGTCTCCCGCCCATGAGACATGATGGTTTCCCCACCTGAGGATCGATTGGAGTCTTTTACCGTGTGGATCAAAGGTCTCCATCTACTTCTTAAAACACACCTGACAACAGAGCTGGCAGCATTTAAACACACAGCTGGAGAGCACTTTATCCAGCCGTCCCACCTCAGCATGCTGTGTGCAAAAGCCAAAACCATCAAGACAAGTCCGTCAATCCTTTGTAGAAATTGTTGCTGGCAATGCAGCATAATGTACATTTTACAAACTGACATGCAACTGTCTTCTAGCATCTAATTCGTGCATACAGCACCTCCCTGGTAATTCCTACTAGGCTTTGTCTAAAATATTCTGGCTTTTTGTTACTAGCAGTACTTTCTAGTTTTTGTATTCCTACTTTTCCATAATGTGGGAGAAACAAAATATCAAGAGTTGCTCTTACTGGCATCTGTTTTTACCATTTAATAACGTAGACATTCATTTTCTGCAAAGATTCTGTAGAAAAGTACTGCAGTGGATATTTAATGTCTTAGTCTAAGGCAGGGGTGCCCCATCATGGTCCCTGAGGGCCACTATCCTGCATGCTTTAGATGTGTCCCTCTTCCAACACACCTGATTCAAATGATCAGGATCATTATCAGGCTTCTGCAGAGCTTGATGATGAGCTGGTCATTTGAATCAGGTGTGTTGGAAGAGGGAAACATCTATAACATTCAGGATAGTGGCCCTCGAGGACCAGGATTGGGCACCCCTGGTCTAAGGTTTTATTAGAAAACCTGCTAAAACACGTCATTAGAATTAAGGAAAAGGCTGTGGTTAAATATTTAGAAGGGGACACAATCTGCCTCAAACCACCACTGACATTTTAAGTATTTAACCAAGACCCTCAATCACGCTCTGAACTTTAGTGTCCATACTGATACTTAATACTTTACAAAACCAATAAAAAAATTCAATTATTTTCAAAAAGTTTGAGAATTTAAAAACATAAAAAAGACACGTAAAATGAATAAGAAATAGTTTATATTCTGAGCAGTTTTCAGATCAGCAATCAAAGTGATGTTAATCTGTTATATTGATCCTGGTAGGTCCTTTGTACAAAAGGTCAGATGTTCTTGAGTTGTGTTCTTCTACTGAAGCATCATTCAGATGGCACTGATTTTACAGGTTTTAAATATGTTGACGTAAATCTGCTTGCAGCCGTTGTGTCAGGTCTTTACTGAGTAGCACTGTGATAGAGGGAAACATTGCATCAGGACTAAGTGAAAGTGTGAGAAAGTCAGATTGCCACTGTGAGCAGAGATACATCAAATCATAGCCAGACTAAAGATCAGGTGAGGTTAGGTTAAGACCTCACAAACACTTTGTGGAAACTGGATCAGTTGTATGCAGAGCACGACCAGGCAGACCAAAAGTGACCACACCATCAGAGGATCAATACATTAAGCTTCACTCCCTGAAAGATACAAAAGTAACTTCATCACAGTTACACTGCTTAGAAAAAATAAAGAACACGACCCCAATCACTAAAAACACTAAAAACAAAAAACAAAGCTGTGAGCTCTCATTGGGCAGATGTTTGAAATTGATTTTATTTCTATTCGATAAATAATTTAAGGTTTGCATTAAAAAAACAGGACATATTTCTGACTTTTGGATTGCACTGTTTGCACACTCATACACACTTGGCAGTAAAACCAAACACAATTTTTGCACAGCAGGTTTCCCACTACTGACCTCTCTAGTGTCCATACAGTGGGATCCTGGGGCAGCACTTGCATGCTGACGAGTTTACTGTGAAGAAAAATCATGGAAAGAGAATTTTATGTGTCTCTCAGTTCTCAGAGTCGTGTAACTTTCAGCCTGTCAGGAATCATGTGAAAAGCTTGATCGTGGCAGAAATAATCTGCGACCTATCAAACCAATACAACACAGTGCTAGAAAAAGCAGTTACATTACATTATGAAGTCCTTTCAACAAAAGTGTGACTTTACTCATTACTTTAGTAACTGTGATGTAAGTACTGAATTCAAAGTTTAATCCCTTGACCTGCTTGTTACCAAAGTAAGTGATTATACTACTATAGCACATTGCTAAGTAATGCATTACTGCACAACGTTGTTAAAAAGACTCACAGCTGATGAATTAGGCAATTAACATGTGCAGATAAAATCCCTGTAAACTTTACCATCCTCACATCAGTTTATGCACTGATGCACTGATAAAACAGTTCAGATAATTGGATGGTTTTTAAAAGGCTTCACCGTACCAAGAGGAAGAATAATCACAAGTTTGGCATACAGCTTCAGACAAACCCTGGGACAAACAACAAAATCTCTCTCAATTAAAGCTAATGGGGACTGAGATTTACACCTGGACCAGTGAGATTCAGGTCTCTAACAGCATGCTCTAAAGTTTGCTGATGTTAACAGCGGGGATATTATGCAGTGTGGAGTCACGATCACTGGATTTGCTCACAGGGTTGAAGTAAACAACCCAGTGTTGGGAAAAAAGAAAGATGTGAGGAGAGCATGTTGTTAGCTCAGCAGCCACACCCTTCTCTTATGATGAGGCCTTGATGCCCTGGGTGTAGAAAGTATCTCCTGGAAGCAGTAAAATGGATGTAAAGTTAGTCATCAGTTGAACAGTGAAAAGAAATTTTACTGTTTCGTATCATCGACATGTTGCTGTTGTTGAAGTGGTGTCTTTCTTAAACAGGTTTTCCTCTTTTATACCTTTTCCACAACTTTCCATTTCCAAATGTATAAATTCCATTTCCTGGGCATTACCATTCAATTCCAGCTGTCACCTTGGGCAGACTAAAGGGCTGAGGAGATTTAGTCTGATTTGACAGGGTGGCAGCAGTTCAAAGATCTAAACAGAGGCACACTGTACCAAGACATAAAGACAAATATATTTCCTATTATACAATAGAAGAGTGGAGAGTAGGAAAGTAAGAAAAAAACCACTGTGCTTATGAAATACAAGGAAAGAAAAAAAAGAATATGGGAGCTTCAAAGAAATGGGCCATTCCCCCTCTGCGCTCTGTTTGAGTCAAGTATAATAAGCAAGACAAGGGGGCTGAGCTTTTGATGGCCTTACTGATTTTTCCAAATCTTGCCATCTTGTTCTTTCCTTTTGAAATTGAGATTTGATCAGAACGGATTAGTAGCATGTGAAAAAGCACATAACCTCATTCTACATGATATGACGATACTGCAAAGCAGAGGACGTCAACATTCAAAGAGAGCAGCACTGCTGTTCTGGCCTTGAACAAAACACTTCAGACTTCATCATCCCTCGTGTATAACAAAAATAACTAGAGGTAAAAAAAATCATATTTGTTGTATTATGACAACCATAACAGCAGAAACACAGCTATGTAAACGTATGATTATAAAATGGGATTTTAATTTGTAGTGAATAAAGCCTTTGTTTGCATGATTTCCCAGATATTGAAGCTTTATTAGATTTTGCAGGAAATATATGATCCACAAAAACATGGAGTCACATCAGTTGCCTCATAAACTACCCTACAATCAGAAAAAAACCTAGTGAGCCTGAATGAAATTTCTCTGATTAAAAGCTTTGCCTCCTGAGGTCTGAACAGGTCAAGACATGATGGATTGATTTGCCACTACAAGTTGGAGTAATAAGTCTAAAAATGAAGACAGAATGAAAGGAAATTAAAGCATCAGTGACTTTCTCTGTGCGAGACACTGAGTAATGTGAGCTGTAATGAATAGAAAGATGGGACAAACAAACTGAAACTCATTTAGCTATTTAAACCATTCTATATTCACTTGTCTGCACTCCATATTCACTTGTCAAGAGTTAACTATGCAACATGCTTTCTAGCCTAAAAGATGGGTAAACCCAGTTTTACATATCTAAAATCTAAAACTGCCAACTCATTACAGTCAAACTCCTATAATTAATCCAGGATTTACCTTTCAAAACACCAAATTGAGGTCATTATCAGCAATTACTGAAAAAGTATTTTACAGCCAGTTAAAGCCAATTTCCTCCACAGTGCCTTAGGTTGAACATATGCTGAGTAAAAACACTCAACATTTTAATTAGTAACACTAAGGAGGACCAGCTCACAGCTGAAAAATGTGAGTTCTCACAGCAGCTCTCATTAATCAATTATCAACTAAAAGTGGACAAACAGTGTTATCAGTGTGTGTGCTTTCCTTTTGCTTCCGTTGAACAGGAATTGTCTTCTCTCTTTCCTCCACAGAGGGATCCCAGGGAAGAAATGTGGCACTATCATCCTGTCTGCAGAGGAGCTGAGCAACTGTCGAGTGAGTAAGCCATAATAATCTCCTGTGCCGAACACATATTAGCAGGCAAACATCTGTTAGCAAAGCCTGGTTAAACAGACTTCCCACATAAAGTGGATTGTGCAGGATGGAGCTCGAGTGTAGGCAAGCATTCACACACAAGAACTTTTCTCTAGTCCACTTTGAGGAAAATCTCAGTCTTTGTTCGTTCACACTGCAACATTTTTCATGTACAGCCCTCTACTGAATAATTTAGGCCATGAGAATTGTTTGTCAATTTTTTGACATTTAAATATTGGGTAATTGTAGATGATTTATTATTTAACATTTTTTATGTACTTGTGTGACTGCATTAAGCTGTGTTCACAGCAAACCTGAAACAAACACTTGCCTCGCATTACTTACACAATTACAGCCCGTGTTGTGATTTTGGAGATTTCTCCTACCAAAAAACATGTCACCATGACAACCACTACATCCACCATCAACAATGGACAAGATTGCAAAAATTGCTGCCTTTTAGCTGTAGTCTCAGAAAACGATGAAAATGGCGCCAGGTCTTGGTTTTATCCTGGTACCGAGTCAAAGTTGTGCCATAAAGCTCTGGATGGTGATGATAAGCTTGTTCTCTATTTCTGCTCCTCAGTGGCATTGAGGAATCTCACCACTGATTGTTTTTGTTTGCAATACCACGTGACATACATTTTTTGCTGAATTTAAAACTTTGTTTCTATTTGCGCCAACTCACATGTTTGCATTCACATATCATCTAAGGGTGCTTTCACACCTACGTCTTTTAGTCCTCTTAAAGCGGACTGGAGTCCGCAACACCTGCAAGGACGGTTCGTTTGGGCTGATGTGAAAGCATACCAGATTTTTTTGGTGCGGACTAACGAACCGCACCGAGACCACGTTCGGGAGGTGGTCTCGGTCCACTTCTATGTGAACTCCAGTTCGGTTCGCTCCTGGTGAGAACACAAACCTGTCTCCATTCGGACCGGCTTGATGACGCAGCAGCTTTTTGGTCTACGGGAGCTTCGGTAACAACCTGCACAGGGAATTTTGGGAGGCGCAAAAAAACTTGCGCTAGCTAAACCACATTCTCCTTACGAGTTTGATCGAGAGCCTGCGTTTGCGATGAACGGGGGACAAACTTGGTCTAAAGAGGAGGTACAGTGCCTCATAGATATTTGGGCTTCATGCTTCATGCTGAAACAACAGCAGTATTTGTGCTTGCTGCATAAAGCAATAACACGAATATATGGCAACAAGAACGAACAGGAGAGCATAGTTCATTGTTTACGAATAAACCGCCGAAATAAACACAGCCTGT
>OOFC01043996.1:0-23970 GCA_900323345.1 Pseudochromis fuscus | reverse complement strand
ACGTATGTAACTACAGTTCTATGAATCCCGGATGACCGCCAGAGATTCCTTGTCACTCAGAATCCTTGCGTGTTCACGAGAAGATTCTGCAGGAACAGAACCCCGGATGTCATCGGACTATGTAGCCTCTGATTGGTCATCCGAGGGTCACAGGTGTGACTCTGTTGATATTACTACTCGAACTGCGCATGTGCGAAGGGAACATTCAGTGCTTAAAGCACCGCCTCTGGCGGTCAGGAGGGATGAAATAGAACCGAAATGAAGAGAAGTGAGTAGGTCCCAGTGTGAATGCGCCATTAGTGAGTGTGCCCTTAACTTGAGGATGGGGCAGGAGGCGGAACTTTGACACCACCTCCCCACCCCCAGGTTAATGCTGCGCATTCTCTGGTTGTTGCCAGTTTTCTGACATGTCAAATGTCACCCTGAGAGACAGAAGAGTTTCAGGAATTGATCAGGGGTTGTGATTCTATAGTGTTTAATAGAACTCCAAAAAGACCTGTTCATTTTTCCCACAGATAAATTAGTGACTCTCAGCTGGGCTCTGCTGTGGTCTGGGTCAGCATGAAACTCTCCTGATTCAAACTATCAATACAAAAGATGTTCAATAATATCGTTTTTTTTAATTAAGTGAATGAAATACACAAGCTTGTGTCCAGAAACATCTTTGGGGGTTACATACATCCAACAAGATAACAGAAACAGCCAATCACAGAGCTTAAAATTCAGCAAGGTAGAAATGTTGCTATTGAAGAAACTGAAAACATGATCAACAGATTTTAAATTCTGTCAGTGACTGGCTTCTTCTCCTTCTCTGTGAGCTCATTCTAGTTTTTACATTCAACAGCTGCAGCTCTACTGTTCATGTCTACGCTCTGTTTTGTTTCTTTTCTGATGACCTCAGTGAAGACCCAGGAATTCTCACTGTGTATTTGGGTCGTCAGACACAGGAGGGAAACAATCCTAATGAGGTGTCTCGGTCAGTGACACAGATCATCATTCATCCCAACTATAACTCTGAGACTTTTAACAATGACATCGCCCTCCTGAAGCTCTCCTCCCCAGTGACTTTCACCAACTATATCATACCCGTCTGCCTGGCGGCCTCAAACAGCACCTTCCGCACTGGTGTCAACACCTGGGTCACAGGCTGGGGGGACATCGGAAGTGGAGGTGGGTCCAGTAACAACTCAACTGTGTTATCTCTGACACAGAATACTTGACAATAATGATAACAGTAATGAGAGATGTGATGTACCATGTCAACCTGCAGAGATAGAATCATGACAACAGGATCAATGGATTTAGACTGCTCAGATCAAGGAGTACCCATTATGGATCAACACATTATTGATCACCCATTATTGTCTCTTACAAACTATACAGAATGCAGTCATAGCTACTGGGACTTTCAAGTGGCTGATACAAACCACAAGGATCAAACAGAATGTATTAATGTTGTCTGACTCTTTAAAGTCCAAAGGAAATTGGATAAGCCACTGATCACTTAGTTTATTTGTTCATAGCAGACGAGATCAATAAACAATCAGCCAGTACTTCAGGTGGTGGCATTATTTGTTTGACTAATTACTGAACTGAACTTGTTTCCCTGTAGTGACTCTTCCTTTCCCACAAAACCTGATGGAGGTGGAGGTGCCAGTTGTGGGAAACAGACAGTGTAACTGTGACTATGGCGTTGGCTCCATCACTGACAACATGCTGTGTGCTGGGTTACGTGAAGGAGGGAAGGACTCCTGTCAGGTGATCATTTCATTTATCACCTGTGTTTGTATCATATTTGGACCTCCTCCTCCTCACCTGACCAACAACTAAATGTTTCTGGTCTCACAGGGGGACTCAGGAGGTCCACTGGTGGTCAAGCTGGGAAATGTCTGGATTCTGATAGGAGTCGTGAGTTTTGGAAGAGGCTGTGCCGAGCCAAATTTCCCCGGAGTCTATACCAGAGTGTCCCAGTACATGATCTGGATCAACTCCCACATCTCCAGCAGCGAGCCAGGCTTCGTCACCTTTACGTCCAATGGAACTGACAGTGACCTCAGTGTCACGTGTCCAGGCCTGCCACCACCTCCTTCAAACACCACACCTCAAAGTGAGTGTCTGTCATGTGCAGACTTTGTGAAAACTTAATGTTCTGAGCTCTTTACTGAAGCTGTTTACTGTTCATATGAGAATAAATTTGTATGAGTTTGAATAAAATCTGACTGGAAAGGCTGAATTTGCACAGATGGATGCCATGTTTGTAAAAAGACCTTTCTGTTGTGAACTTAACACAGACTGTCCTGCAGTTACTACAGTCAGTGAACTAA
Organism: Pseudochromis fuscus; assembly: GCA_900323345.1. NCBI lineage: Eukaryota > Metazoa > Chordata > Actinopteri > Pseudochromidae > Pseudochromis > Pseudochromis fuscus. Next base: position 21,646 of record OOFC01043996.1, on the reverse strand, counting down.
CCACAGTAAAGATGAATTCAGATTTGTTGTTTTCTGTTTTTCAGACTTGCAGTCGCTGATTTCTGGTGAGTCAAACTTTTTATTTACTTCCTTCTGTCTTGTGTGACATTTTTAACAAATTATGTTTACATTGTGTTAATACGTCTCATGAAACCCAGTGTTAAAGCCGGAGGCCCTATGTTTCTGTGGTGGGTTGGGTTGTTTTTCTTCTGTGCTCTCTCTTTGCAGGCCCCACCTTGCTGCTGCTCTCACCTGCCCTAATTAGCTCTGCTGCATTCCTGCCTCTGCGCCACTGCCTTCATCAGGTGCAGCCACTTGCTGCAATCAGGTGGCTGCACTTAAATACACCTGTTGGTGCACCAGATTCTTTCTCTTTCTGAACCTCGGCAGCATGCAGAACTGTGTGTTTGTTTGATTCCTGGTACCAGCGCAGTGTGTTTTTGCTGCTCTTTTGGCGTGTGGTTGGTAGTGATTGGCAGATGAAGCTTCATGAAGCGTTAAAGCATGAAATTGATTGCACGAAGCTTCATGAGGCTTCATTTGCTCTACTAGGCCATCTACTGGACAAGCAATGTATAACAGGCAAAAATATCAGTTGACATCAATTTTTAGTATGGAATTTTTTGCAAAAAGCCTGTCAGCAAAATAAAGTATGCAATGCACGTACTATTATATTGTGTCTATGCTGGTGAGCAGCATTATTTGAATCCAAAATGCTGCGTTGTGGAAGATGGGAACGATTATGTCCAGTGGGATGTGGGCACTGAATGTTGCTTGTGTAAGTTTTGGGCATAGACAGTGAATGTGCTTGAGATGACACGTCATTGGTGAAATCCTTCTCTCTATTAAAGGCTCCATGTCATCACACAAATGCTGTTGATAGTCAACGCACAAACAGTAAGAATCCACAGGATGTGAGGGATCTCCATAGCAATTCACTATCCCATTTATTTCGAGTCGCACGTCAAATCACGAACCATTTCCTGAACTGCTGGGGGGTGTGGCCGGCCGGTAAGGCTTCGTATCATCATTTTGGCTCCTCCCCGAAATGAAGCAAGCCTCAATTCGCGCTTTGCGAAAACGCCCCCTTCATTACTCAGGACATGCTTTGAAGCCTTGACACATCCGGTAACATCACTAGTGGTTGGTTGTTCTTTAGTTTTATTTCATTAGGGGTCCAAGCCTGCGAGGGCTGTGACAGCGCGATGCAAGCAGCAGCGCTGTTCCCAGCACCCGTGGTGTGGGGGAACCCTATTGTTTTTGCAATGATTTTTCCTCTTATTATTTTATTCTTCCTTACATAAATCTCATACTGCAGACTTGTGCATAATAGGTGGTTTCATGAAAACTAGCCTGGTCCAGTTTTGCACAAGGTATGCTGACACAAATTCATGGGCCTGTGCCACCAGGTAGCGCTACAGCAACAAAAAATGCATTTAGCCTTATAATGACCAACCGAGGCCGCTTACCCCCAAAAACCTTATACCAGCGCGTTCGGGTAATCCTGGCTAGGCCATGCCCATTTCCACCTAATTAGTTTTTGTGCAAAATGGAGTCAAATGGTCCGACACAAATTTTATACTCCTCAAATATGGTAAAGCAAATGCACATGAAAATTGGCATGGAGAAAGAACTACCCGGGAAAGGAAAAAGTTATTAAAAGAATTTTTCAACTCCTTAAAATGTGCGAGTTATGTTACGATAAATGTAGTATAGCTAGCAGTCAAATCAATAAAAATGTTGTATCTTGGACATTTTTACTCAGATTGGCAAATAATTTGAGATCTAAGTCACACCGTCTCTACACAAACAGTGTGGATCAAAAGTTGCATTGATCAGTCACTGGGGGCGCTACAAATTGAAGAAGTTTATATGTCAAATTCCACACCACAGATTAATGTGAAACTTGGTGAACATAATCTCAATTGACTCCAAAGTCCATCTACCAAGTCTGGTCAAAATATCTTGAAGTGGGCGGGCTTATGGCAAAAAAACAAACGTGACCCCAAAAATAAAAAAAATTCCTAAAAATTCAGCCGTACATATTTCAAAGCTAAAACTTAAAACTTGGTGAGCACATCTATTGCATCGAGTGGATGATTTTCTGAACTGCAATTCAGGGTCTATCTTGTTGTCCGTCACTCTATATTTTTATATATGAATATGAAAATCAGAATCATATTCATATCTCACAAGCCATTTGAGCAAACTACCAAAATCTACAACATGTTTTCAGGACCCATACAACAAAGTACACTTACTGGCATTGAGCTCGGTCAAATGATGCATCTGTGGCGACAGTTTATATTTTTCCATATTTGCGCATGATGTACAATATTTTTTCTCTCATCATATAAGTGAAGAAACTTCACCAAAACCAACGATAATTACATCGACATTATGAGGATGGTCTCTGAATATTTGCACGATTTTAGGATTTATTGTAATTTTTTGTGAATATTTTACTTTTTGGAGTGGGAGTGGACTTTCAGAGACAGCTCCGACATGACATCTGGAAGCTCAAAAAATCAGTAAAAATCAGCCATTACTCCTAAAAGGTCGAAACTTCTCTCAGAACATCCATTAAATACGAAGAAGCCTTTGGTCCATGTGGTGGTTGTATAGGCCACACCCATTTTCCAAACCATTTTTTTTCCAGACAGCGTCCAGCCCCAAGTTGTTGGTACTGACAGAAAACTGAAATCATGAATCACAACATGAAAAGACTTGATACATTACTTTACATACGTCAACAGCATGTGATTGGCCAAGGTATGCAAGCGTGGGCCTCTTTGACATCACTTTCCTGAATACGGCCGCCTCCCATCTTTCAGGATGGAAACGGCGGCATTCCCACCGGCACGCTGCCCCTCCCCCCCGACACAGGTCACGTGACGGTCTACTCCAGGGGTATTCAATCCTGGTCCTCGAGGGCCGCTATCCTTCATGTTTTAGATGTGTCCCTCTTCTAACACACCTGATTCAAATGATCAGTTCATCATCAAGCTCTGCAGAAGCCTGATAACAATCTTGATCATTGAATCAGGTGTGTAGAAAGAGTGACACATCTAAAACATGCAGGATAGCGGCCGTTGAGGGCCAGGCTTGAGTACCTCTGGCCTACACAGTCAGGGCCGCTCAGTGCGACGGCTGATGCGCCGGCCCTGACATAAGTCGGGACGACGGGCAAGGGGGGCTTGAACCCCGTTCATACCTGCTCGCAGGTCTAGCTGGATTAGTTGTTTGCTTTGTTTTTCCATTGTTTAACCATTTCTGCTTTGTTTTTGCTACAGATCAGCCTCAGCTTACTGGGTGCTCACTTTTTGCTCTCCATTTGCTCCAGTGTTTTTGCTCATTTACTTCAATTGTAAAATAAATACTCTTTTCCTTTGATACATGCAGCCAGCGTCTCATCAGGAGGGCAGAGTGTTGCTCACTCCGTGTGTCAGAATCGTTCACTGTGTGTTTTACTGTATGTGTGTCCTCAGTGTGCGGCAGGCCATCGCTCAACACCAGGATTGTTGGAGGACAGGAGGCAGCTGAAGGCAGCTGGCCCTGGCAGATCAGTCTGCATTTTTTTGGAAGTCACATCTGTGGAGGATCCCTCATCAACAATCTGTGGGTGCTGACTGCTGCTCACTGTGTCGATGGGTGAGCAAGGATGATAAATGATTTGAATATGCATCTAGCTAGCTGCTTAGCTTTTTAACAAATCTTTCCCCACTGCTTGATTGTGCCCCTAACTTGAGGATGAGGCGAGAGGTGGGACTTTAATGCCTCATCTCCACCTCCACGTTACTGTTGCACAAGCTCTGGTTGACATCATCAATTTAAATTCTCTGCCAGTGATTGTCTTCTTCTTCTCTGTGAGCTCATAGTTTTTTTTAGACTTAACATCTGCAGCTCTACTGTTCATGTATACACTCTGTTTTGTTTCTTTTCTGATGACTTCAGCACCTTAGCAGGCTTTCTGACCGTGTATCTGGGTCGTCGGACACAGCTGGGAAACAATTCTAATGAGGTGTCTCGATCGGTGATGCAGATCATCATTCATCCCAGCTACAGCTCCTCAACTATAAACAATGACATCGCCCTCCTGAAGCTCTCCTCCCCAGTGACTTTCACCGACTATATTGCACCCGTCTGCCTGGCAGCCCCAAACAGCACCTTCCACCCTGGTGTCAATGTCTGGGTCACTGGCTGGGGGGACATCGGCTATAGAGGTGGGTCATGAATTAACAACTGTTTTCTTTCATACAGAATACTTGTTAATTATGATAATTGTCACAAACCTTGTCCCAAGTTGCTGGAGTAAATAAAATGAATGAAACAAACCAAAGCAGGAGCTGTGGACTCTCGGAGAGAGAGAGAGAGAGAGAGAGACTGAATGTTAGTGCTGCCATACATACTCTGACTGGAGGTGGACACAGGTGCCTCCAGTTAGGCTTAATGACTCCCGTTTAGACTGCTCAGATCAAGGAGTACCCATTATATGTAAATCGGTGGGAAATTAAATGTAGTCTTGTTTTTATAACGCGATTCCACTGTAACACGAGATTTTGGGGTTCCACGGGAGAGATGGCAAACATTCAGGAAGTTCTCGTCCCTTTCAGAGTGCGACATGTACGCTTGGCATTATCAATTGGGGAACCTCCAATTAATTTGTACAGAATTAAAAAAACAAAATATATTGCTGTGTCCTGTGTAGTTCAATTTTGCCGGGCTGCACAATTTGGTACCAGGCGTGGGCTTCTGCTTAATTGGTGGTTAGAAAATATATTTTTTTGTAGTGAAGCAGGCAAGGTTAGTGTGTATAATAAACAGTTATTCTATGCGGTGGTGAGGACCCACGACGCCTGGTGTGGGGGAGTAACCAAGACGGTGAGGTGATCCTGGGACGGCAGAGGACCAGGTCATGGCAGACCATCTGATAACGAGGGGCAAGATCTTCACTGGAGGAGTGGAGGGCATCACCACAGCGCCAATCGAGAGACTCCTGAGAGACTTTTTGTATCTTGATCTGATATTAAGCTACACACAGACACTCTGCTATGTGAAAAAACTGAATCCAGATGAAGATCCAGAGATGAACCCTGTTGTCAATCTTCAGGCTAAGCTATCTGAACTGAGTGATAAGCATGATGAAGCTATGGCTAAAATAGCAGCTTTGGGTGTTGGTACTAATAAGTTTTGTGTGTATCTGCCAAGAGAACGTCCAATTCAGCCTTTTAGTGGTGATGTAGTAGTTGATGGGTGTGCTGTTGATGAGTTCCTCCATGAAGTTCAGCGGTCCATCAGAGCTAGGGGCTTAGGTAAAGATAATCAGGTTGACTTTATCATGTCTCTTCTTAGGGGTTCTGCACTTGAAGAAGTCAGGTTATGTATGGATGGTGAATCAAAAGAGCCTGAAGAAGTTTTCAGTTTCCTCAGGGAAGCCTACAGTGAAAGGCGTAGTGTGTCTCAACTGTTTTATCCCAGATCCTTCGTTCAGCCTTGAAACAAAAGAAAAATGCAGTAGCTGATGCAAAAATGGGAGTCAGAGACCAGTTTGTAGAGGGAGTCAGACACTCCACACTCAGAAAGGAGCTTTGGAAAATGGTGAGGGAGAAACCAGATTCCACACTGTTTGATGTACGTGAAGAGGTTGTTGCTTCGTCGTTAGAAGATATGACACTTGATTCGCCAAAAGCAGAAGCCTTTTTGTGTGACAGTGCAGGTGAGGGAGATCAATGCACAGGTGGAACACCAAACCAGTCATCTGCTACACTAGATGAAATTCTTAAGGTTGTTTCTGAGCAAGGCAAGGCTATTGGAGAGCTAGTGAATGCTGTGAAGGAAAGTGTCACTCTCAGAGAAAGGCCATATAGAAGTGGAAAGCCCAGACCAAAGTTTGAGTTCACAGAAGATGGAAAGCCTGTTTGTTTCAAGTGCAGGGGAGCAGGACACATTGCTAGGGAATGTAAATCATTTAAACAAAGCAGGGAAACTAGCTTCCTCGGTTGCCAAGAGGTTGCAATCCAAGGTGAGAATAAAGCCTCTAAGACCCTGACCCGCAAGAGGTTTTTCGAATGTGCCGTTGGTAAGTGTCCTGAAGTGGACGTTGAGGTGGGTGGAGTTAAGGCAAGGACCCTGTTAGATACCGGGAGCCAGGTTAGTACCATCTCAGAGTCATTTTTCCGGGAACACTTACACATGAAGACTTAACCTCCACAGCCTTAAGCTTAAGGCTTAAGCTAACAGCAGCTAACTCATTGCCAATCCCTTACATAGGTTACATTGAGCTAGATGTGCAGGCCATGGGGTTAACAGTGCCTGAGTGTGGGTTTTTGGTAGTCAGGGATCCAGAGGTCCTACCAGAGCCAGTGAGGCAAGAGCTAGTCCCGGAGGAATCTAACACAGAACAGAACAGAGCAGAGCAGAGCAGCAGGATGGGGAGCAAAATCACAGGCCAAAGGATCCTCCACCAGTTCTCATTGGGATGAATATGGTAAAGAGATGTAGAGAGTTGGCCATTGCTAGTTTTGACCCATCCCTTGGGGGAGAGCTTAATGCAGCTTGGAGAGAAGCTTTCCAGAGAGTGCAAACCTGTGAGATGTCAGAAAGTACATCTACAGCCAGAGTAGCTGGTAGGAGTACAGTGCATGTGCCAGCAGCATCCATTGCCACTTTGTTTGCAAGAGGACTTAAGGAGCTCTTAGGTGAACAGGCCCTGATGATGCTTGAGCCCACCAACAAACCACCACCAAGTGGCCTTATTGTTGTTCCCACCTTACTAACAGGTATGTGTTTCCAGTCCAAGCAGGAAAATTTGTGGTTGGCACCCAGAACCAGGCTGGGTGTGCTGAGCATGGTTGAATGTGTTGAGGAGGCGACGGAGGTGCACTTCAATCACATTCAATTCACATCTCAGCTGACCATGAAGAGGTGTCAGTGGACCAGAAAGAGGCCAAAACATCAGATGACTTGCAGTCAGTGTTAGAGCGGCTTCATGTCGGTGGTACACAAGATGAGCAGGCAAAGCTGGCTGTACTTTTGGCACAGTATGGAGATGTTTTTGCTTTCAAGAATGGGGACCTAGGTTACACTGATAATATCAAACATGAGATTCATTTAGTTGATGATGTCCCAGTCACACAGCCTTACAGGCGCATACCTCCAACACAATACAAAGAGGTTCAAGAGCACATAACACAGTTGTTGAAAAAGGGTGTCATCAAGGAGAGCACTAGTGCCTATGCATCACCCATTGTGCTAGTGAGGAAGTCAGACAACAGTTTGAGGCTTTGTGTAGATTACAGACGACTAAACTGTAAGACCAGACGTGACGCATTTCCTCTGCCACGCATCGACGAATGCTTTGATGCTCTGCATGGGGCAAAGTTTTTCTCGACCATTGACCTTGCCAGTGGTTACCATCAGGTGGCAGTACATGAAAAGGACACGCATAAAACTGCCTTCACGACTCCATTTGGGCTCTTTGAGTACACGAGACTACCTTTCGGTGTTTGTAATGGACCAGCGACTTTCCAAAGGCTCATGCAAGCCACAATGAGTGACTTGGTTTTCCAGATCATGCTTGTGTACTTGGATGACATACTGGTCTACTCCCCGACTTTTGAAGATTATTTGACACGACTTCAGACAGTGTTGCAGAGACTCAGAGAGACAGGCTTAAAGGTCAAGGTAGAAAAATGTCATTTCCTGCAGTCCAGTGTGCGTTTTCTTGGTCATCAAATCTCAGCTGAGGGAATAGGCACAGACCCGGACAAGGTTGGTGCAGTGAAAGAGTGGCCAGTACCAACTATGACTAGGGACCTTAGGTCATTTTTAGGATTTTGTAGCTATTACAGAAGGTTTCTGCAGGGATTTTCCCAGATGGCAAGTCCTTTACATGATGTAGTTAATGTCTGTGGGAAAGAAAACAACCCAGCCAAGTCCAAGAGTCTGGTTGACAGGTTATGGACACCAGCGTGTCAAGAGTCTTTTGAGCAACATAAAGATGGACTTACCAGTGCACCCCTCCTGGCTTATGCTGACTTTTCCCTTCCATTCGTTGTTGAGACAGATGCCAGCAGTTTAGGGTTAGGTGCAATTCTCTACCAAGTACAGGAAGGCAATAAATGTGTGATAGCCTACGCCAGCAGAAGGTTAAGGAATGCAGAGAAGAATGACAAAAACTACAGCAGTATGAAGCTAGAGCTTCTTGCGCTTAAGTGGGCTGTGTCTGAAAAGTTTAGAGGGTATTTATTAGGCTCTAAGTTCACTGTAATAACAGATAACAACCCTCTGTGCCACCTGAACTCAGCAAAACTAGGAGCCATTGAACAGCGCTGGGTTGCTCAATTAGCTCCCTTTGATTTTGAAGTGCAGTACTGCCCTGGTCGGTGTAACACCGATGCAGACACCCTGTCTAGGCAGCCATTAGCAGGGGAGCCCCAACCAGCAGATGATGATGAGGAGTTTGATGAGTATGTTTCTATTTGCAATGTGGTCAGGAGAGGAACGCCTTTAGAGCTAGATTTAGTCAGTGCAGGTGTGATGTGCTGTCAGGTGAGGCAAGCTCGTGCTACAGCAGTAGAGCAAGGAACTAGTGTCACTGACTCTCAGGGAAATACACCGACTCTGCCAGGGTACTCTAAAGAAGAATTAAAACAGTTTCAAAGTACTGACCCAACACTTAAGTCATTCAGGCAGTTCTGGGACCAGAAAAGGAGGCCCACCCACCAGCAAAGGAGAGATTTGGCTAAACCTGTTATTTCTTTACTCAGGCAGTGGCCCAGGGTTAGAGAGATGGAGGGATTGCTGTATCGTGTTATTGAGGATGAACATTTGGGTGACTGTCGCCAGCTTCTTTTGCCAGCATGTTTAAAGGAAGCTGTACTGGAGAGTGTGCATGATCTTATGGGACATCAGGGGATTGAACGCACGCAGAACCTGTTGAGACAGAGGTGTTTCTGGGTTGGGATGTATGAGGATGTAGAGAAGTGGGTGAAAAAGTGCCAGAGATGTGTGCTCACAAAGTTACCACAACCAAAAATACGGGCTCCTATGCAGCCTTTTCTAGCCACGAGACCGCTGGAAGTTGTTGCTGTTGATTTTACCATGCTGAAACCAGCCTCTGATGGGCGAGAGAATGTTTTAGTGGTTACTGATGTTTTCACGAAGTTCACTCAAGCCTTTCCTACACGTGACCAAAAGGCTGATACCATTGCCAAAGTCCTTCTTCGTGAGTGGTTTATGAGGTATGGTGTGCCTGAGAGGTTGCACTCTGACCAAGGAAGGAACTTCGAGAGTGAGATAATTCAGGAATTGTGTAAGCTATATGGTGTAAAGAAAACACGCACCACACCACATCACCCACAGGGGAATCCACAGTGTGAGCGTTTCAATAGGACTCTCCATGACCTGTTACGTACGCTGCCACCGGAAAAGAAACGGCGTTGGCCTGAGCATTTGCTTGAGCTTGTATATGCCTACAATGTAACTCCTCATGCCACCACAGGTCACTCACCATACTACCTCATGTTTGGGGTACACCCACATCTCCCTGTGGATGCTTTGAGTTGGACCTGTCTAGCTTGAGTTGGACTTCCCTGATTCTACCATCCCTCCCAGGGAAGACAGCAGTGATCTTCGCCATTGGCCATTTGTTGCGTGCATTTAGACCGTCTCTCAGGAGTACAATATCTCCTTCTTTCAAATCCCTTTTTGATTCTGTCCATTTCCTCCGAGGCTGCAGGGTAGGGAGATACTCCTGACACCAGCGATGCCAAAACTCGTCCGCAAGGGCCTGCACTTGTCTCCACTGTTTGCTGTAGAGATCTTTGTTTGTGAATTGTCCTTGGGGTGGTGAAATCACTTTCTGTGTGAGAATCATGGCAGGGGACAGTATAGATGGTGAGTCTGGGTCGTTTGAGACTGGGACCAGGGGCCTGGCATTGATGATTGCAGCCACTTCCATCATTAGAGTGCACAACACATCATGAGTGAGCTGAATGTTGTCCTTGAGCAAGATGGCTTCCAGGATGCGTCTGGAGAGTCCTATTAGCCTTTCCCTAGACCCGCCCATGTGGGATGCGTGAGGTGGGTTGAACCCCCACTCACAGTTCTGTCTGCTCAAGAACTTCTGCACTGATACATCTGGTTCTTTCTGACTCAGCCCCAGCTCCTTTGCAGCCGCCACAAAGTCAGATCGTATCTGCTTAACGGGTCCCCGTATAGCAAAGAACCGCCTCAGTGCATTGATACAGCTGGAAGTGTCCAAGGAGGCGATGATTTCAATATGGACAGCCCTTGAACTCATGCAGCAGAAGAGCATCGCCCACCGTTTGCTTTCAGCCTGTCCACCTCTGGTGCGCCTGGAGATGACTAGCCAGGGACCGAAAATATCCACCCCAACATACGTGAAGGGCGGGGATACTTGTAGGCGTTCTGGTGGCAGGTAGCCATGAGCTGGTCTTCTACTTTGCGACGCAACTTTCTACATGTGACACACTTATGTAATACTGAGGCAATGAGTCGCTTCCCACCAATGACCCAATAGCCTGCTGCTCTGAGGGCTCCTTCCGTAAAGTGGCGACCGTGGTGTTTGACTCATTCGTGATGTTCCCTCACTAGAAGCAGGGAAAACTGATTGTTCTTGGGCAGGATGATGGGGCTCTTTTCTGTTGTGTATATCTGTGCATGTTTCAATCTGCTGCCGACAAAAATCAAGCCCTCTCTCAGAATAGGGTTCAGCTTATGAAGTGCACTGTTTTTGGGCACCGACTGTGTGCTTGCCAGAGCCATCAGTTCTGGTAAGAAAAACTCTTCTTGAGTGGCTTAAATAACAACCTGTCTAGCTTGAGCTAACTCCTTAAGGGTTAGTGGGAGCTTGCAGTGGTGCCATCCTTTGCATTCACCTGACTTGTTCTGTTTGTGTGTTTTTGCTATGTGGATGAGTGTCGCTATCGCTCTGATGACAGACTGCAAAGATGAGAAGCGCTGGAATCGTGCGGTGTTGAGACCTTTTCCTTGAGTGTGTGTTGAGTAAGTACTAACCTCAGCACGTATCTCTGAATCAGTTTCTGGATTCACAAGGTCATAGACTTGTTTCGTGGTTCCGAGACCAAGTTTTGGCTTATACAGAAAGGCAGGTCCGGTGAACCATGTTGTCTGCATCAGGTGTGATGCGGAAACTGACCTGGATGCGTGGTCTGCAGGATTGTCATCTGTGTTGACGTAAACCCACTGATCTGGTTTTGTTGACTGGAGGATTCGCCAAACTCGATTGTGGACATAGACGTGAAAGCGTTTAGTCTGATTATAAATGTACCCTAGCACAACCTTGCTGTCACAGTAGAACTTGACTAAATCCACTTTCAGGTCTAGTCCATCTTGGATGAGATCAGCAACCTCCACGGCCAGTACTGCAGCACACAGCTCCAACGGATGGTGGGTTGGGAAAGTGGTGCTAATTTGGCTTTTCCGAGAATGAATCCTACACTCACTTGCTCTTTGGCATCCACAGTCCTAAGATACGCCACGACTCCAATGGCTTTGATGGATGCGTCAGAAAACACGCAGAGCTCTTTGCGCTAAGCGGTAGCGAGAGACACTGGAAGATATGCTCTCGGGATGTTCAGTTTGCTCAAATCTTGTAATGAGTCTTTCCATACTTCCCATTCTTTGAGCTTTCCTTCTGGAAGGGGAGCATCCCAATCGCACTTGTCAGTGCAGAATTCCCTCAGCAGACGTTTGCCTTCAATGGTCACAGGTGCGAGCATGCCTAAAGCATCAAAGACACTATTCATCGTAGATAAAACACCTCTACGTGTGAAAGGCTTTTTGTCTTCAGGACACTTTGAACGTGAAGGTGTCTGTAGTGGTTACCCATAGCAAACCCAAGCTGCGTTGCACAGGCGTAGCTTCACCACTGAGGTCTATAGTTTTGAGGACTGCTCGGTCTTCAGGCAGAAATGCTTGCAGGACTATGTTGCTGTTTGAAGCAAACTTGTGCAGCTTCAAGTTAGATTCGTTGAGAGAGGCTTGGGTTTTCTGCAAGAGGCTGATGGCTTCGTCGTCTGTGGGTACACTAACAAGGCCATCATCAACATAAAAATGGCGTTCAACAAACTTGACTGTGTCCGCTCCATACTTGTATGCACCCTCCTGAATGGCTCTCCTGAGCCCGTAAATGGCCACAGAGGGAGAAGGGCTGTTCCCAAACACATATGCACCCGCATCCTGTAGTCAATGATCTCTTATGACATATCGTTGTCTTTGTGCCACAGAAATCTCAGGTACTTTCTGTGATCACTGCGAACGAAGACGCAATGAAACATCTGCTGAATATCTGCCACCACGGCCATCTGTTCCTTCCGAAAGGGGATCAAGACCCCAACAAGGGAGTTGTTGAGGTCAGGCCCTTTGAGAAGCACGTCGTTTAGTGACATCCCAGAGTACTTTGCGCTGGAGTCGAACACCACGCGTATGTTTTCTGGCTTCTTCGGGTGAAATACTCCAAAGGTTGGCAGATACCAGCACTCTTCATTTTGTTTCAAAGGTGGGGCTACTTCTGCATGATTGTTTTGAAAGACTTTGTCCATAAACTCAAAAAACTGATCTCTGACCTTTGGTTTTCTTTGTAAAGTCTTTTGCAGTGAGTGGAGGTGAGACAGTGCATACTGGCGGTTGTTGAGGAGCAACTGACGCTGGGGTCTGAAGGGGAGGGGTGCAACCCAATGATTAGACTCATCCTTGAACATTTCTGCATCCTGCAAGAAGATTGTGTCTTCCATGGATGGGCCGGGTTTGTTGTCAGAAGCTGTTTCGGTGAACAGGTTCTGTCCCAGAGTCTCTAGTGATGCTTTGCTGTGTCTAGCCATTTGCTCTCTGCTTTGGCAGGCATTTTCAATCAGCTTGATGGAGCTGTTGCAGGGTCTGCATATGGAAGGATGGCCGTTTTCCAACACATGGGTCCTGTACATGCTTACAGTTGGTTTGTTTGCATTTCCGAGACACACGTCTCCAATCAGAACCCATCCCAGGTCCAGTTTTTGGGCAAAAGGAGCATTATGGGGGCCGTTTACCTGCTGGCGGACCTTGTGAACTCTCAAAATGTCTCTCCCCAGTAAGATAAGGATTTCTGTATTGGGGTAAAGCTCCGGAATGTACTGTGCTATTTTTCTCAAGTGAGGATGACAGCGGGGTGAATCTGGCGTGGGGATTTCAGAGCGATCGTTCAGTATTTCGTTGTACTCAATTAGCGGCGGGAGTGGGAGGACTGTTTTTCCATTGAGAGATTCGATCAGGAAACCTTTAGCCTTGCGTCCAGATGTTTCCAATGGCCCAGCACAAGTCTTTAATCTGTACGGGAACAATGGGCTTTTGACGTTGAACAGTTGAAAGAAGTCTGAGTGGACCAGTGAACGATTGCTTTGTTTGTCCAGGATTGCATACATGCTGGCTACCTTTTCGTGTTGACCTTGTTGATAAACTCGAACTAAACAGATCTTCGAGCAGGATCTACCTGTTTGCCCTGGGCCGCAAACTTTGGTGCATTGCGAATTTACTGCTGTGCTGGTGACATTTTGTTCCTCCTCCCCGCCGTCATTTGCTGGGGGTGTAGGCCTAGGAAAGACTGGAGGTGGCATGCCAATGTATCATGACGGTCACTGCTGCACTCTGAGCACTTCACAGGGACTCTGCAATCTTTTGCGAGATGGCTGGTTGAGGTGCAACATTTGAAACAAAACCTGTTCTCTTTTAGAATAGCCCTCCTCTCCTAAATACATTTAGCTCTAAAGGCTCTGCATTTTCTTAAAGGGTGTGCTTTGTTGTGGATAGGACAATTTTTCTCTAGTCCATCAAGTTTTTTCACAGGCTGATTTATCGGTGATCTTTCCCCTGTAGAAACGTTAGTTTTGTGGACAGATATTCTGTGGCCAAAACTCTTTGGGGCATTTCGTGGAGTCTTTCGTTGCTGCGTGAAAACATGAAACTTGGATCGTTCCTCCTACGAGCTTCATTACAAATGAAACTAGCAAAGTGGTATAATGGGGGAAAAAGTCCGTTGTTCTCTTCCTTGAACCTTGAGCCGACAGTGAACCATCTTTCTTGAATCCCATAGGGAAGTTTTTCTATTATGGGGCCATACCTCTGGCAGTGTCCAAATACGTCAGTCCGGTCAGGTAACCTTCCTCTTTAGCACCTTGGACCTCCATAAGCAAATCGCCCAAGTCTCTCAGCTTGCTGTAATTTTTAACAGAAATTTTTGGAAACTCATCAAGTCTTTTGAACAGGGCTTTTTCTGTTGCTTCAGGTTGCAGCGTAGCACTCCTGGAGCCGTGTCTAGGCCTTTTGTAAAGCTACATTTGGGTTTCCAGCATTCACAGAGCGGATTCTTTTGACATGTTTGGCAGACTCTGTGCCGAGCCACTTAATCAGCAGATCCAACGTTTCGGTGGCTGTAAGTCCTACATCTGTGGTGACATTGTTGAATGACGACTGCCACGCTCGATAACTTTCAGGTCTGCCGTCAAACTGGTAGAGGTTTGTACTTACTAAGTCACGGCGGGCCAGGTAACGAGCCAGGTGCTCTGTTTCAGGTGTTACACTGGTGGGTGTGTCCATACCTTGCGGGACATACGATGGCGCTGTTGTGTTTAGTGAAGGACCTTTGGAGTAATGAGTTGTTTTGGGATTTGGTTGGAGTCCGCTCTTGTTATCGTGATTGCTGAGAAATGGACTCGCTTGTGAAGTGTTATGCTTGTTGTCGGTTACATGTTGCACTCGTAAGTCCTCTTGTGACGGAGCATGCCATGTGACGAAACTCTCATCTGGTAACACTGGACTGGGTTCTGCGGCTTCTATAGTAGTGAAGGCCTGGCTGTGTTGTGACTGGAGCTCTGCTTGGGCATCAACATATTCCTGTGTCCTTACTTTAATGTCCTCTTGCAATTTCTCACGAGTAGTTGAGTCAGACTCCTCTGACTCTAGCCCCTCAGCTGCTTCAAACGCTTCTGCTTGAGTTATAGCTGCGGCTGCTTCTCTTTGGAATTCTAGCGTCTTTAATTCAGCTTCTAACTTCACTTTTCCTAACTGTAGCTCTGCTTTTGTTGCACTTTCTACTTTAAGCTTTGCTTCTCTTTCAGTATATGAAGCCCGTGCCTTGGCTGCTTCTGCTTCAGCTTGTGCCCGGATTGCTGCACTGGATGCAGAGGAGTGGGAGCTCTTTGTGACTTTGGACTTTTTATCTGATTTAGCAGCTTCCATTTTCCTTTCTTTTAGTAAACTCCAGGTTTTTCCCGCCTTTTCACTATATTGTCCTCACTGCAACGGAGACAGCTAGAAAGCTAGCTAAACTCTGACTCTCAAGCATCAGACGTGTCCTTGTAGACATTGCAGCTTTAATACATGGTCTTCAATTAACTTGAGTACAGAGTGAAACTGTAAAACAAAGAAATAAACCACAATAAACTGTGTGTCAAGCAGTACACAACACTCAAAATGACTACATGCCTACACGAATTAGCTTGAAAAATATGCAGCGATACATCCTCAAAAACATTTAATACAATTCTACAAGTATTGTTTTTAAGTACTTGTGACAACACAAAACTGTATCAAACTTCAAGTCATACATACAGGCGTTGCTCATGCAGGAGTAGAACAGTTGAAAGGTTTAATTTACACTTTGTGTTGATGTTTGGGCTTCACCTCGATCTTTTACAGCATCTGCGCTACGTTTTTTGGCACTTCCTGTTGTTGTTGTGACACAGCAAAATAAAAGCTTGAATTTCAAAATAAAACACATCATGAAATGAACTAAAAATAAGCCTGAAAGGCAGAACATTACCTTACTTACTCAACTTGCCCCGTTGAAACTCTGGAGGTTTAATGCTGTTCTTCTAGCTGAAGAGTGCTATAAACAATTGATACAATTCCACATTACCTTATTTTTTGAGATAAATGATGTACCTGTTACCACAAGGGGTATTTTGTGGGAGACATCCAAAGCTTATATCAGAGGTCAACTTATCTCTTTTGTTTCAAATTGTAAAAAGGAAGAAACTTCTCAATAATAGTCTTCTTCGAGATATTAAAGATGTTGATGAAAGGTATGCTGCTAATCCAGATCCCACTCTTTATAACAAGCGTGTTTCTTTGTAGACAGAATTTTATTTGGGCTTCTACTACAAAGGTCAGAACTTTATTATTAAAATCTAGGCAGCGTTTTTACGAGTCTGGTGACAAAGCTGGGAAACTACTGTCACATCAAGCTAGGGCTGAGGCATTTTCTACATTTTCTAGACTTATCCCAGCAATAAAGTCCATCTCTGGGGACACTTTAACTGATCCCCATGAAATAAATCATACCTTCGCCAATTTGTACGCCTCTCTTTATTCTTCAGAGAATCCACTTCCTCCTGATGATATTTTGGATAGAATCGACTTTCCTCACATTGATAACGACTCGGCCAAACGATTGGGTGCTCCTATTACTATAGCAGAAGTTCAAGATGCTATTGGTGAGCTTCAAAGCAGTAAGTCCCCTGGACCTGATGGCTTTACAGCTGAATATTATAAAGCCTTTTCCACCCTGCTCAGTCCTTTTTTAAAGGAGATGTAAAATGAAGCTTTCGCTACTGGACATCTTCCTGACACCCTGTCAGAGGCCACCATCTCTCTGCTTCTTAAAAAGAATAAGGACCCTTTACTTTGTGGCAGTTATAGGCCGATATCACTTTTGAATGTTGATTATAAGATTCTATCAAAGATTCTTGCTTCTCGTTTGCAATGTGTCCTGCCACTTATTATTAGTCAAGATCAAATGGGCTTTATGCCTGGTCGTCAATCTTCATCCAATACTAGACGGCTTTTTAACATAATTACTTCTACTAGTTCACTGGTGCCAGAGGTGGTAGTGTCCCTTGATGCGGAAAAGGCATTTAACAGGGTTGAATGGGGTTCTGCCTCTTTCACTTATTGGTCGGATAAGTCTGGTTAAGATGGTTACTGTTCCAAGGTTTCTCTACTTGTGTCATGATTCGGTGGAAGGTGTGCGGACCCAATGAGCAGAGAACCCGTGGTGGGATTAAAGAGGAGTTTTCCTCGTTTATTTGATGACACAAAGTCACAACAAGTGGAGCTACACCTGGAGCTGGAACCGGAGAGTCTGGAAATCACTGGAGCCAACGTACCGGTGCAGATAAACAACAGACTGGCGCTGACTATCTGGCAGCCCGCACTTAAGTAGGCTGCTCAGGTAATCAGCCACAGGTGCCACGAGTTCCCTTGATTACTGATCAGAGCCAGCCGTGCAACCTGGGAGAGAAACACAGGGGAGGGAAGAAAACACTGAACACAGGGACAAGACACAGACAAAACATGGACAGACACACCAGGAACCGGAGCTGCCGGATCCTGACAATACCCCCTCCTCAAGGGGCGACTCTTGGCGCCCCAGGCTTGTCAGGATGGGCGCAGTAGAGCTCTGTGATGAGAGAGGGATCCATAATAAAAGGAGCGTGGGACCCACATCCGCTCCTCGGGTCCGTAGCCCTCCCAAGCCACCAGGAACTTGAACCCACGGCCCCGGCGCCGGACATCCAGGAGACGGCGCACTGTGTACACAGGTCCACCTTCCACGAGCCAGCGGGGAGGAGGGGGTACGGCCGGAGGGCTCAGATCTGAGGATTCTACAAGCTTCAGTTGAGAAACGTGGAAGTTGGGGTGGATCTTCATGGTCCGTGGGAGCTTTAGCTTAATCACAGTAGGATTAATCACCCTGTCGACCACAAAGGGTCCCAGAAACTTGGGGGCCAATTTTCGATTCTCAACACGTAGCGGAATGTGCCGGGTAGAAAGCCAAACTGACTGACCTGGGACGTAGGAGGGGGCTGCTGACCGACGCAAATCCGCTAGGCGCTTGTTCTCCTGGGATGTCCTGAGGAGCGCCGCTCAGGTGTCCCGCCACAGCCGACGACAGCGGCGAAAGTGATCACGGACGGCTGGAACAGAAATCTCCTCTTCTTGGGAGGGGAACAGGGGTGGCTGATAGCCAAGGGACGCTTCAAAGGGAGAAAGTCCTGTGGCAGAACTCACGTGAGAATTGTGGGCGTACTCCACCCATGTCAGATGAGAGCTCCAAGAGGAAGGATTATGCTCCACCACGCACCTTAATGCAGTCTCCAAGTCCTGGTTGGTCTGTTCCGTCTGCCCATTAGTCTGTGGATGGGGTCCGGAGGACAGGCTTCCCGAAGCCCCCAGGAGCCGGATGAAGCACTTCCAAACATGTGAGAAGAACTGGGGACCACGATCAGAGACAATATCTACAGGAATACCATATAGCCGAAAAACTTGATCTACTAACACTTGGGCAGTCTCCAATGCAGAGGGTAGTTTGGGCAGAGCGACGAAGTGAGCAGCTTTAGAGAACCGGTCAACAATGGTAAGAATGACAGTATTACCCCTGGAGGGCGGCAATCCAGTGACGAAGTCCACTCCGATATGGGACCAGGGTTGAGCCGACACCGGCAGTGGACGTAGCAGCCCGGGGGCTGCCTGGTTACTGGACTTGCTTCGGGCGCAGACAGGGCAGGCGCGGACGAAGTCCCGGGTGTCCTGCTGCAAGGACGGCCACCAGAACCGCCGCTTGATATATGATGCTGTTCTGTTGATGCCCGGGTGGCTGGAAAGTCGGGAGCCGTGCCCCCACTGCAACACTTCTGGCCTCAGGTCTTGGGGAACAAAGAGACGATTAGTAGGACCCGTACCTGGATCTGGTTCCTGAACTTGCGCCTGGCGGACTCGCTCCTCGATTCCCCAGGACACCGCTCCCACCACCTGGTTGGGGAGGATGGACTCGGGTAGATTCTGTGACTCAGGAGGTGCAAACTGGAAAGGGCGTCAGGTTTCACATTCTTCGACCCGGGCCGGTAAGTGAGGGAAAACTGAAAACGCCTGAAAAACAACGCCCAACGGGCCTGGCGAGCATTTAAATGCTTAGCGTCACTGATATAAGCAAGGTTCTTGTGATCTGTCCATACTAAAAAAGGACGAGCAGCTCCCTCCAACCAATGTCTCCATTCTTCTAATGCTAACTTCACGGCTAGCAGTTCTCTGTTACCCACGTCATAGTTACGTTCAGCTGGTGTTAGCTTCTTGGAGAAGAAGGCACACGGATGGAGGAGGTTCTTGGGGCCATGTCGTTGAACAGCTCCAACCCCAGTATCCGATGCGTCCACTTCAACCACAAACTGCTTGGCGGGATCAGGCTGGACCAGGACCGGGGTGGTAGTAAAAAGATGTTTCAGGCGCTGGAACGCTGCTTCGGCTTGGGACGACCACAAGAAAGGTTTAGTAACGAATGTGAGAGTTGTCAAAGGGAAAGCCACCTTACTGTAATCGCGGATGAATCGCCAGTAGAAATTGGCAAAGCCCAAAAACCGCTGTAGTTCCTTTCTGGTGGACGGGGTGGGCCACTCCACAACAGCTCGGATCTTCTCAGGGTCCGCTCGGGCTCCACCCCGCTCGAAGATGTGCCCTAAAAAAGGGACAGAGACAGCATGGAAGGAACATTTCTCAGCCTTAACATACAGCCAGTTTTCCAATAGCCATTGCAGCACTTGGCGGACGTGGGACCGATGCTCCTGAAGAGACTTGAAAACACAAGAATGTCATCGAGGTAGACAAAAACAAAGCGATTAAGAAAGTCTCTAAGCACATCATTCACTAGGGCTTGAAACATGGCAGGAGCATTAGTTAATCCAAAAGGCATGACTAGATACTCAAAATGGCCAAGGGGGGTGTTGAACCCCGTCTTCCATTCGTCCCCCTCCCGGACCCGTATCAGATGGTAGGTGTTACGTTGGTCCAGCTTGGTAAAAAACATGGACCCTTGGAGCGCGTCAAAGGAGGAGGCAAGCAGCAGAAGGGGGTATTTGTTCTTGACTGTGATGTTGTTCAGTCTGCGGTAATCGATGCAGGGGCGAAGTGAGCCGTCCCTCTTTTCGACAAAGAAAAATCCAGCACCCACGGGAGAAGAAGACGGGCGAATGATACCAGCAGCTAGGGAATCATTGATGTATGTCTCCATGGTGGTAGCTTCCGAGCGAGACAGGCTGTAGAGCTTGCTGCGGGGAAGCGGGGCTCCAGGGAGCAGGTCTATGGCGCAGTCGTAGGGCTGGTGTGGAGGTAGTGACAGAGCCAGGTCTTTACTAAAAACTGAGCCTAAGTCGTGATACTCTGAGGGAATGGAAGAGAGGTCTGGTACTGAGGACTGAAGTGGAGGCACTGGTGAGGCGTGGCTGGCAGAACGGAGACACTGAGCGTGGCAGAAGGGGCTCCAGTTGAGTATACGACCTGCTTTCCAATCGACATGGGGGTTGTGCAGCAACAACCAGGGGTAACCAAGTACAATGGGCTGAGAGGGCGAGTGTATAATCTTGAGACTAATGAGTTCATTGTGGTTACCAGAGACCGTCACAGTACAAACAAACTCTTTCCCGCATCCGCTGGGTTCGTTCCTCCGCAGGTAGACGTGAGCGACCCAACTGCATGGGCTCCTCCACGACGGCAGGGGGCTCTGGAGGTACGGAAGAAGGCGGGAAGACAGACTGGGGATTCTGAGAACTGGAGTGCGGGGGCTTGGAACCTGGAGTGGGCCGAGCTGGTGTTGGTCGACTGGGACAAGGCTCACGGAGACAGTTATCCACTTTAATAGCCAGCCGGACCACTGCCTTGAGATCTGCCGGAATTTCGGTTAATATGAGACGGTCACTGACCTCTGAGGGAGAGTCCATGCAGGAACGCATCTTTACAGGCGGCATCATTCCAGCCAACGTCCGGAACCAATATCCAAAACTCAACGGCGTATTCGGCCACGGATCGGGACCTTGACGTAGTGAATGCAGCCGACGAGCGGCGTCCACACCTCGAGCGGGATGGTCGAACACCAGGCGGAAATCCTCTAGGAATTTCCTGAGCGTCTGTGAGGTCAACGGCGCTGGCAAGTTGTTGGCTTCCACCCAAGCCAAGGCTCGATCACGTAGGAGACCGATGATAAACTGGATCTTTGAGGCATCCGTGGCGAAAACAGTAGGCTGGAGAGCAAACACCTGGTCACACTGCAACAGGAATCCTCTACATCTATCGAGGTCCCCAGAAAAACACTCAGGAGTGGGAATCTTGGCTGGTGAGAACTGTGCTACAGCTACCGGAAGGGTTGGAGGAGGAGCAGGTGCAGGTGGTGTAGCCACTCCAACAAGAGTGAGGATCTGGTCCAGACGAGCATCGACCCCAGCAAATCGGCCGTGGACCTGATCCCATAGATTTATCTGCTCATCCTCTAACTGGTGCTGCCGGGCTCCCTGTAGCGCCAACGCTTGGAGGACTTGGGAAAACTCCGGGGGGTTCCTGGCTGGATCCGCTCTTTGGCCAGTCTGTTCTGTCATGGTTCGGAGGAAGGTGTGCAAACCCAATGAGCAGAGAACCCGTGGTGGGATTAAAGAGGAGTTTTCGTCATTTATTTTATAACACAAAGTCACAACAATGGGAGCTACTCGTGGAGCTGTAACCGGAGAGTCTTGTACTGGAACGAACTCTCGCTGGGTATAGCTTGGTAGATGGCGGGGGATACACTGAGGTGACCCACGAGGAAAGG
>OOFC01043992.1:0-13176 GCA_900323345.1 Pseudochromis fuscus | reverse complement strand
AATGAGATTTGCTTTTGTTTTCTTGTTGATTTGCTTCCTTCTTCATCCCCACCAACGTAAACAAGCCGGCACAGGAACCATCTCTCGATTTACCATGCTTTTCCTATATAAGTCTATTATGCAGGTGTTGTGGAGAATATGCTGAGGGCTATATGTGGTCATCATTATAGCATGAGTGGGTAGCCTGCCTGATCCCACCTCGTGTTGCATAATTATTTCAGATGGGAAGGCTCAATGCAAGGCTGTTTGTTATAGCACAGATAGTGTTGTACAGGTTTTACTTGTGGTTGCAGCGGTAAAACATTTTAAGCTGTTTCTCATTAGAGATCGTGTCATTGTCTGAATCAGACAGAAATAGTTGTTTCAAGCCCTGATATGTTTTTCATTCTTGCATGATTAGAAACAGCTAATTAGGACAAGATATTCCTCTGAAATTTGGATACTCTATTGAATCACCAGTCCAAAACACTTTCAAATATTTGATTTAGTCCCACCTTCTTTCATCTCTATATTGTGATTAATTCCTTGGGCAGTGTTTAGTCCTACAATCGGTACTTACTGTATTGCAGATGTCTCATAGACAAGAGATGAAGAAAGACGATAAATTTTGAAAATGTGCCCATTATAAGAAATCGCTCCGGCCTGACTTGACGTTAGGTTTTGGGCTCGTCACACCATTTAGGGACTTGCTCAAAGTTTTATAACAGTATGACATTGAAAGCACGAGGTTCAAAGTGAGCAACTTCAGTCAGGCTTTGCAGTGACTTCAAGTTTCCTGGCACTGTCACGGCCACATTTAAACTCCTACTGTTTCAAAATTAAATCCAGTGATCTCCAGGTGTCCGGTTACCTTTGGGCACATAATATATCATTCACTGTCATTAATTTCATTACATTTTCTGGTGCCGATTTAACACTTAGTGGGGCCGGTTGTTTGATTGCAATATATTTTTTATCTCATCTTCTCTACCTGCTTCTCCACACTTGGGTCGCAGGGGTCTGCTGGAGCCTATCCCAGCTGTCATCGGGCAGGAGGCGGGGTCACCCAGGACAGGTTGCCAGCCTAGCGCAGAGCTAACATATAGACAGACAACCATTCACGCTCCCACTCAAACCTTCAATTTTAGTTTGATCACCTAACAAGCATGTTGTTGGACTGTGGGAGGAAGCTGGAATGCGCAGAGAAAATCCACGCATGCACAGGGAGGACATGCAAACTCCACACAGAAAGGCCCGAGCCGAGATTCGAACCCCGAACCTTCTTGCTGTGAGGCACAAGTGCTAACCACTGCACCACCGTGCCGCCTGCAATATGCATGCGATCAATGCAAACTGAGCTAATATGATACAAAGCAACATGTTCGCCAACCCTAGTTTGTGTCCCTGCTGTGGGCAAGGCAGCTGCAGTATCTGGCTCTGCGTGGTCAAATTGACAGTAAGGCTGTAACCTTTTATGGGTCAGAGCTCCTTCGAATGTCAGGCCTGGTCTGTTTCTTTGAGCCATGTGTGATCCTAACAACAGCAGCACCTCGCTTTATTTTGGATGGATTTCCCTTAACAAGCTGACCATGTCTCCTGGAAATGTGGCTTTTTTTTCACATGTTTTAAAAATGGAATCTGGTGCTAACATTTTGTGCAGTTCAGTCGGGGGAGGACACTCGAGACCAGGATTGACAAGAGCTATAAAATTTATTTAACAAGCGCAGGGAGCAGCCTGTTTGCAGGTTTGAGGTCGGCACTGTCACCTCGAGCCACACACACAAGAAAAAAAAAATCTGCAGAGCTTTTGGAGATCCCTCCTCCTCCTCCTCCTCCTCCTCCTTGACCACAGTGGAGGCCTTGATGCTGCTAGTGAGGAGGAGGAGGGTCAAACTCCAACAAAGTGCAGTGTCAGCAGAGAAATATCAGGTAAACAGAAGAAGAAGAGGATGAAGGCCACCATGACAGAGGATAACACACTGTAAGGACAGATGATGCAGCCAGGTGAGCTGACAGATGTAGGTCAGGGGAACGTCTTATTTGATAAATGCCACACATTGGAGTTTAAATGACAGCGGCACTGTTCACCTTTAGTTTGTTAGATGTGTCTCAGATGATGGGATCACAGGTGGACAGAGGTAAACAGTGCAAAGTACAAGTGTGAACGGGAACCAAAATGCACTGAGGTCTGATGTGGATGTGTTCTCATGTGTCACTGTGACCACATACCTTTTGTGCCGTGAATGCTGATGCATCCTGACACATCCCCAATAAGGATGTTATCTCCTTTGTCTCACTCTTAACGACTTCTCACCTGAAACTCTTGGAATAGTTCATACATGTACAATAGTGCATGACTCAGTTTGACTTCTCCTCCGTTTTAGTTTTAGTTCTGAGTTATATGACAACTGTGCAGCCCTGATGTTGCCGTAGTGACATCCGAACACCGGTGGTCACCAGGATGGTTTGGAGACGGTGTGAACACAGATGTGTCTCACAAGTCCACTTGTGATCTGATCATGCAAAACACAAGATAAAACCAAATCTGATCAAAATAAGTGAATGATAGACCCCAGTTTCATTCATTAAGAAACTGGAATCACAAATCTGTTAGCTACTCAACACTTCCTAATTTTTTTATTATTATTTTTTAAGACAGACATTGTATGACCCGGTGGTTCGATTCTTGCTCCTCCCAGTCATTGTCAGTGTGTCCTTGGGCAAGACACTTTACCCACCTTGCCCTACATGAATGTTGGATGAATGGGTTGGTGGCGGTCGGAGGGGCCGTTGGCGCAAATTAGCAGCCACGCCTCCGTCAGTCTGGGGCTAGCTTAGCTTACCGCCACCGGTATGAATGGGTGTGAATGAATAATCGTCTCTGTGCGAGTGCTTTGAGTCTGGACTTCCAGAGAACAGCGCCATATAAATCCAAACCATTATTATTATTATTAAGATCAAAGGATGGGATCCTGGGCGGCTGTGGCTCAGGTGGTAGAGTGGGTCACCTGTGAATCGTAAGATTGTAGGTTCGATCCCTAGCTCCTCCTGTCCATATGTCGAAGTGTCCTTGGGCAAGACACTGAACCCTAAGTTGCTCCCAATGGTGGCTAGCGCCTTGCATGGCAGCTCGGTAGCCATTGGTGTGTGAGTGTGTGTGTGGATGGGTGAATGAGTTGCCTTGTAAAGCGCTTTGGGACCTAGCTTAGGTCATGAAAGTGCTATATAAATGTACTCCATTTACCATTTACCATCCTGTCTGAAATAAATCTAAAAAATCCCTACTGCTGCTTATGGCCAAATTTTTCAAAAATGGCAATGTGACAAATAACCCATAGGGGGCGGTATTACCTCACCACCGTGCCTATGAGCCAAGAAGGAAACAGTAGGTACAATCGTAAAATATTTTAAAATATAACATTTTAGAATATTTAGAAAATCATAATTTAATTACATCCAAAGGATTTTGTTGAAGATCACTGCACACATGCAGGAAGATAATATACACAAAAGGCTGTGCCGTAGTGGGACATTGGATGCTGTCAGGTTTTAGTCATGTAGGTTAAATTAGTAAACTGTAACTATCAGAAAATCCTTCTTTGGTGGGACTGCTCTTCATTCACTGAAATGTGCAACATGTTAAGATGTATTATTTCAGGAGTTCAGATGTAGCATATACAGCTGTGTGTGTCCTGGTGGCTTTCACTATGCTGAATATACCTGCTGACTACTACATCACCGGTTAGTGGAGATAAGACTTGGATTATGCCTTGGCAGATGTTTGTGCTCACTGAGTGCTTTATAAGTAGGTATGTATATGCAGCTGTCAATAAGTCAGTTTGTTTCTGCTGCCCACACATCCCCAAAAAATATCTTATAGCAGGTCTCGGTTGAGGGGATCTTTGTTTCCATGGCTACTGTAAGAGCCCCGTGGTTAAGATTAGGAAGCCATCTCAGACATGGTTAAAAGTAACCAACACTGATGCGTAGGAAACAGGAAACTCACTCATCCACCCCAACCTCATCTATCTGTGCATTTCTCTGCAACAAAGTTACTCCACTCCCTCTGTTGTTTGTAGTGGACAAGAGCCATGACTCCTACCACCACTAGAGGGCTTCGTCATTTCAATGTAAACATACCGCATGTTGTTTTTCTGCATTTGGTGAAAAGACTGATGATCTTGTTTTTCTTTGGGGGGTGATTTTGATTCAAATGCTGCATCTCAAAGTTACAGGGCAGTTGCAATGACTTATCTCATATATAATATATCTTATTTATAGTCTGCACCATTCAAAGGAAATGGAAGTTTCTTTCTTTCTTCTTTTTTTTCCTGCTCATAGTGTTGAGAACAGAAAGAGTGTTACTGAAAGAGGGTTCAGTCCACTGAGACACTCACACACACACACACACACACACTCATTCATCTCCAGAATTTCAGTGATGAACAAAGAATTTCAACATTTTCTCGGCCAAAGACGATAAGTAGGTAGGAAAATATTTTTTGGTTGCCAATATTGTGTCCAAACTTAGACTGTAGATAGAAACGGACGAAGCAAGCGTCGCGTCACTTGTTGGTTCGTGGACTCATATTTCGAAGCCAGGTGATCGGCATTTGAACGTCACCATGTTGGGTGTTTGGAGCCAGAAGTGACCATATTTGGATATGAAGGGAGGAGTGAGGAGGTGGGCGAGACTCAAGTTCAGCACTGCTCTCATTGGAGAACAGGTCTGTGCTAAATGTTACTCTTTTTGAAAACTAATATCGACTTAATTATGATTACCGTATTTTCCAGACTATTGAGCGCACCTGTCTATAAGCCGCTAGTGAATTTATTCGAACAGTTTCATGTGGTCCACTCTGACCGGGTCTGATGTGACGACGCTAAATGTATCGGCGGCACGGAGCTTGCTAGCTTGTAAAAAGTCAACGAGCCGATACATGAGCCACACCGGTGTCTAAGTTCAAAGCGTTGGAAAAAAGATGCGGCATATAGTCTGGAAAATACGGTAATGACGTTGAAATGAGTATTTTATGATTTAAAATGATCGTCTTTAAATAGAGTTAAATTAGAATCACAGTTTTTTTTGGGTCAGCCTCCAGTGGCCGTCGGGAGTATTGCCCTCTTTGGCAAATTGGCCTCATTTTTGAGCCACACTTGCTCTGTTAATGTCTATATATAGTCTATGGCCCAAACATAACAGATGAACAATTGGCTGTTATGTTTAAGAAACAGTTTTTTCATTAGAGGCTGTTTGATCTAGTTACATCTTAAAATTAAAGTGAGGAAATGATCCTCTTCTGAGTATTTTTGTGAGTAAAGAAATGAATCCACAGCAAGGGAAACATCTTCTAATATGTAATTAGTTTTTTTTTTTAAAGGGTTGTTATAACAGAGGCGAGTGAGAGAAATGAAAATGCTACATGGTCGAATATCTCATGTTGTTTTAAAGGTTTACAAAAGCTCATTTGCTATAAATAGACAAGACAAAGGATTTTCTCTCATAATATGTTTGTGTGGGTTTTTTTTCTTTGAGGATTAAAGTTGGCATCAGATTTCTCAGAATGGTTTGGCGCGCTGTGGTTTTTGATGTGATTAGGATAAGGATCTGTGCGTGAGTCCGTTGTTGAATCAGTTGCTAGTTTAAGTCTGTGGTGGAAACTTTTTGTCATATCTAGGACAACAAAATCTTGTTCTGTGAATAACAAATGCTAAATGTCTCAACTAGGCAGCCATCTTTCTTTATCACATCACCCGGCTGTTGTAAGCCATTACTGTCTGAAAATTATCATGAGAGAGTCGCCACTCTGAAGAAGAGAAGCACGAGAGACGCTTTTATTTTTAATGCAGAATCCCAAACTTTAAACCCATTTTTCAAGTGCTGGATATAAGCAGTGGTGTGAACTGCATTTCTTTTAGGTTATGGTGGTTGCACAATTTTCTCAAGTGATGCAGAATAATGCAGAATAGGTGAGATAGCATCGATAATATCCTTTAACTCAGCAACAGAATAACAGTTTGTGCTTTCATCACACATGAGCTTTTGGTGTCAGTCCCTCACAAGCAAGGAACTAGTTTCTAGACCCACAATTCAACAGAGAGAGGTTCTTTGTTCGGGAGATAAAGAGCATCGGGGACTCACAATTGTGCAGCCACCAGACACTGCGTGATCCTGACGTGCCCCCGTGTTCATCCACCAGTTGACGCGCTGGGTGTATTTATAGTTCGACTCTCCCACCTTGTGATTGAACACATATTTGTTTCCTGCAGAAATCTAAAAAAAAAAAAAAAAAAATCAATAATGGAAGTGAAAGTGAGAGAGTGGAGAAAAAGCTGCTGTGATAAAGTAGATTAAAATACTTCATTCACTTAATTGAATTAAGTAAAAATGTTGAGTTGATTTAATCTCACATCGCAGCAGTCAAAGCAAAATGCCGACTTCTGTGTAATCTCAAGTACATGAGGTATTGTAACAGAACTGCAGGAGTTTTAAAAAGGTCGTCTTCTGTAGAAAGCCAGTCTCCTAGTTATTATATCATATTTTAATCATTCACATCTTTGTGACTATAGTGGCACTACTTTTAGGTCCATATGATCTGTTTTGTACTAAACTGGCTGCAACAAATCTTACATTTGACTTTTTTATGTTTATTACCTCCGCCAAGGAGGTTATGTTTTTGCTGGTGTTTATCTGTTTGTCTGTCTGTCAGTCTGTTTGTGTTCAAGATAACTCAAAAACTTACGGACAGATTTTGATGAAATTTTCAGGATATGTTGGAAGTGGGAAAAGGAAGAACTGATTTCATTTTGGGGGTGATCCACAACACCGTCTGGATCCAGGAATTTTTTGAAGGATTCTCCTCGCAAAGTGTCTCCTCGAAGGCGTCCATCTTGATATGCTAGCGCAAGTGCAGTGCAGTTGCTTGTATTGATTTTGACACATGCGTAGTTGCTCGCGCCCTCCGCACCCAGGCGACGCACTCACATTGTTGGAGCTGTACGCGGACGCCTCCGTGCCTGTCCGCTCGAGCGCTTCCTGACGTGTTCCATGACATTTATGTGACGCGGACCCTCGTGCACCAACGCGGACATGCGGACGTGGAAAGTATCATTTGGCCTTAACAGTGCTTGGTGGAGGTCTGCACTCTCAGAGTGTTTTTCTAGTTTATCTGATGTTTTTTCTGTATATTTGAAAACACACAACACTGTGAATAACAATTTCCCAAACATAATGTGGGTTTGTATTTAATAGATGAAAGTGTTAAAGTTAAGATTCATGCCGCCTCCACATTTCTACAATGTGATGGATGACATAACAATTAAACTGAAGCATTGCCTCCATCATTTTACTGAGATTTTTGTTAATTTTTGCATAATTATGAAACTTTTGGCAGCAAAAATGTTAAAGAAATGTTTCATTGTTTTTAACCATGTAAAATGTGTTTATTAAACATTTAAACACAAACAATCACAATATGGCAAGTAAAATTAAAATTATAAACTATATTTAAATGGAAATTATTGTATTTTTATGAGTTATTATCATTCTTCTTCCTTCTTCTTTCTTCTTCTTTCTTCTTCTTCTTCTTCTTCTTCTTCTTCTTCTTCTTCTTCATAATGTAGTGTATGCTCAACTAGAACATGATGAAAAAACAAGTAGAATTTCCTATTATTTCCCAGAATATGTGATTTACAGTGATATGAAACAGCCTTAAACAGCAAACTTACTTCACACATTTGTCATTTTTGCTTGATAAATGATTGATATGACTGATAGATCTAAAATAATGCATCAGAAGTGGGATAAATTCATAATTTAAGTCTTTATAAATTAACTTGTAGAAATGGTTTTCATGTGTCTGTGGATTATCCAGACTAATGAGCACATACAGAAATGTATTGTTGGGTTTTCCACAGGAGTCGTCACTGGTTTCCTGACAATCATATGAACAATAAGGCTCCAGAAAGTCTCTGCATTCAACTGCTGTTCACCAAGAAAGAGAAAGGACCTGAGTTTGATCATCTCTGTGGTTGATCTGTGGTGATGATTTCAGGGTCACTTTGAAAACACGGCCTTTCTTAGACTGTGTGATATGCTCTTGCTACATTACATCTGCATATCAGTGATTGCAGACGCAGAATCCTGCTGGTTTTCTGTCCGACGAGGATGATAATTAGGTGCGACAGGATATTAGTCCCTTCAGTCTTCCAGGGTAGGTTTTAACTAGCTATAGTTATTGATTCTTTGACTTTCATCAGTCACACTCAGCAATACAAATCAGAGCATCTCAAGGATGTTTCAGCTAATTTCTACATTTCTCATTCATGCATATTAAAGGACATAATTACATGCCCAATGGTTACACCTTTTCAAAGGAATTTGATTTTTTTTCCTTTTTAAGTTTGACATTAGTTGTAAAGACAGCTCAAACTGCAGCAGGAGTCAGTAGTAGCACATACCAAAGCTGACTGGAGTTTTACACAGAGAAATCACAGGACATAGGAGTGACATCGTTCACATTGTGCTGTGAGTATTCGCAGGTGGGATTCAAGGACGGTCCTATGAACTCAGATCAAACCAAGATTGTGTCTCAAAAGGAGCTTTGTTCAGCTAGCAAGTGTGTTATGTACAATCTAAGGAGGAATTGGAAAAGTTAAAATCCACAACTACATACAGAACTAGAAAAGCACTGGGAGAGCGCAGACCTCCACCAAGCACAACCATATTGTGACTTCCACCAAAGATATTACTAGTATCAGTCTTGTGTTTATTTATATCAATATTAGCTCCACAGCATCGTGGCTGTTTAAAGATGTCTGTTGCATGTTTCTAGATTCATTTGTTTTTTTTATGATGCAAGTTTCAAAGATGGATTTTTCATATTCTGGATCATATTATCTGAAATTATTCCTTTATCCGGATCAATCTTTGATATATTGTAGACCATGTTAGAAACTTCTCCTGTATTTTTTTTCAAACTGTCTTGACCATTTTTGGTGGAGTCATATTGTAGGGTAGATAACGTCTAACTTCTAAATTGTGAGTCACTGGTTTGATGCGTTACTGTCCTCAACCTTGAGTGTCGGCCAGAACACCACTCTTGGGCCAGGATGCACCGTTATCCTTAAACACAGGTGTAATTGGGACGCAGAGATGAGGCAGAGACTTGCTTTGGTTCACTTTAGTGTGTATTGAAGGTTTGGATATGGGCGTGAGTGTGTATATGTGTGTGTGTGTGTGTGTGGTTTTCCTGTCAAAGGAAAAAGAAATGGACAATAAGATGACTGAAAACACATAGAAAGATTATACAGAAAAAAACACATGTAGAAAATGAACACAGGTAACTGAAGTAACATTCCTCGTTACATTTAGCAGGTCTCCACCTACACTGAAACACATGCAAGCTAACACACGGCATCACATGCCAGAACCGGAGCCACGGCGATAACGGCTTTCCCTCACGGTCATGAACTCTACATAATACTATCAACTCAACAATACAAATCACTCTAATCACACAAGACTATACATCACTTAGTGGTCATACACGCACACAACACACGTACACTTCTCTGCTAACTTCTAGTGAACTCAGACCAGACAGTGAGCGCCACTCGGGAATTCTCGAGCGGTGACGTGACGTTCGGCGACGCTCGGGCGCTCATCTACGGCAACCACTAAGGCCAAGTAAGGTATAAACAGGAAAAAATATAACATACAGAACTAACGCTTAAGACAATAACTGGGGGGGGGGCTTTTGTACACATATGCATAAATGTTAAAGAATCCTTCAAAAAATTCCTGGATCCAGACGGTGATCTGGATCACTTCCAAAATCTAATCATTTCTTCCTTATCCCCATCGGGACAATCCCTGAAAATTTCATCCAAGTCCGTCTGTAACTTTTAGAGTTATTTTGGAAACCAACAGACAAACAAACAGACAAACCCCAGCAACAACATAACCTCCTTGTTGGAGGTAATGATAACGCCAACAATCGGAGACAGTTTAGTGGAGATCAGGTGTGGGTTTTGCCTTGGTGGAGTGGAGTAATTGTGGATCTTTGTCTGTCAGTCAACACACACATTGTCATACACTCACAGAAAATAAGAAATGATGACAATGAGCGAAGAATTATGCAGAGAAAGAAAGAAAAGATAAAGAAAAGGTTATTCAATATATAAAAGAAACAGAGGTTCAAAAGAAAAGTTGTGAATGCATAACCTTGAAAACATGTATTGTCAGTTGTGCTGGAAAGTGTCGCTTTTCTCTAAGTCGGTGCAGAAATACAAGCCGATGCCTCAGGACTAATATTTTCCTTAACTAGACTAAATGGAGCATGGTAAATTTGACATAAATTGTAAACATGCGTATCAATTATTCAACATTATCAGCAGAGGTCAATCAAGCAGATAAGGTCACATTATCATAATAAGCCGCCGCTCATCCTGTCCACTGAAGTTTTATCAATACACAACACAGAGAGCCAAAAATAATTCCAGCTCATGATCTCAAATTGGCGTATAATGTAATTTCTCAAAGCAAACATATAGATACAAATGTAACTGTGGATCACTACAGGGAGCTGCACTTTAATTGGATAGTCCATCACATGTGCATACATGTTATGTATTCAAATGACTCTCAGCAAAGCCACCTGTGCTCTGGGAAATGTATGATACAAGCTTATCCAGACAGAGACGATGAACTCAGACAGCATTTCTTTGGAGTCTTGGAAACAGATGGAAAGCAGCACAGACAGGAAGCTGATTGAAAGAATACATTTGACATCAGCGAAATGAGAACCAACTAACTAACAGCCAGTTCCAGTAAGACCTGACCAGACCAGTCAGTCAGTCAGCTCTCAAGAGGCCAAAGTGACGGATGGTCCAGCAGGTGCTGTCCACCTTAGGGAAAAGAGGATGTGTCAGGAGCTGCGAACGAAGAGGAATACAGATGATCACACTCTGCTAACTGGGTACCGATAACAAGATTTGTACTATGGGTCATCAGGGATGCTCTGTGTCTCTGATTGCCTATGTCCTTGGCTAAGAACGTATCAATCAATTATATACATGTGGAACAATCGTCTTCTTCCCTGCAGCAGGGTCAGTGAAACTGCCACGAATATTATTAATATATGGGCGGCGAGCAGAATCCAGGGTTATGCCCTTCTCTGGACGGCAACAAAGAACTGCTCATGGAGGATGGGGGAGTTAAAAATAGACCTCGTTTGGATTACAAATACACTCAACTATAACATACAATGAACACAATGTGCTCCTCACAGATATAGTGGTATCAAACAATACACAATCTGATAAGAAGGAAGATCTACAGGTTTTTGTACTGAGATCTGTGGTTTAGGATCATGGACTGTGTATTTTTAGGATCCAGCTGCTTTAATAAAAAATAAATAACAAGAGATCCGACCACACCACTGATACACCATCGTTGATACCAGACATGAAGCCTTAAGACGGAGGATCCCTGAAAACTTCCTGCACTTGTAGGCTCCATGAGAAAGTCCTTCACAGGACATACTAGACGCTGCCCGATGGCTAAACTGGGCCATGTGGAGGAACTGGGCAGCAGACCACGGAGGAGGCTGGAAGGAAAACCCATCACAGGAGGTCTCTGCTTGCTCGGTTAATCTGTGCACACTACTCGGTGCACAGTATTGCCTGCTTGGCGTGCGTCACCAAACATATGACCTGGGAAGAGTGGAAAGGATGCCAGCTATATGTAGGTCGAAGCCGTGAAGCCGTGAAGCCTCTGAGATGTTAAAGAAAATGTCCCACAGATACTGTCTGTAACAGGTTGTGAATCAAAATGTAACAAGCGTCTGATGTGAGTTATTGTAGTTTATGACCTCGAGCACAGGAGCTTATTGAGGTTTGATATGTAAGCATTAGTAAAGTGTTTTCATCTCTCCATGCAAAATACACAGTGTGGGGCTGTGCCAGTGCTTGTTATGGGCAAGAGGTCAGTTCAGCCCACCCAATTAAAAGTTTGGAAATATTTCTGTCAGCTAAGTCTAAAAAATACCATTTCTAACGTTTGAGTGGGTGGGTTGTCCACTGTCCACTTAGTCTTTACATCACAGAGCTCTGAAAACAGACCTGTCCTCTGCATCATTTTTATAAGTTCCTCCTATGGAAACATACGACTGATGTTGGAGGTAGATGGATGGATACAGAAAAAAGAAGAGGATATGACTGATAAACTGTGCGACTGTGGATTTTTTTTTGTGTTGCTGTTGCCTAAGAAAGTACAAAATAATGTTATTGTGCTGAGCCGGACTGAAGACCTGATCAGTGTTTTTCTTTTGACTTCTTTTCAGTTTGAGTCAAAATAAAACTGTTTTTGTAAATAATGCTTTGTTTGAAGACTCTCTGGATTAGTTTTTAATTTGATCATGATTTGTATATTTACTGAACTCATTCAATGAAAAGAAATCTTATGGTTTTGATTATTTATGTTAAAATTTGTATGAAGATTTTTATTTTTTCAATCATTTTAATTTTAGGATGAATTTATCTGTCCTCCAGTGACTCTAATTGTAGATCAAACTTAGAAATGTTGCTTCACTATATTATTTTCCATGTCCGTGTTAAATGAAAATCCTCATTGGGTAACTAACTGCTGTCTTCACTCCACACGCTCAGTGATTGGCCAGTCACACACAGCGCACCGCCTCCCTACACTTTGTTTTCTTCAGCTCGCCTCTATTGGGGTTTGTATATGTAAAGTTACTTGGTATTTCGTAACGTACGCGGTGCAGGTGACGAGAGACAGAGCTGAAAACGACTCGTGTGGCGCGGGTCACTGCCTCGTGCCTCCACTCAGGTCAGGGTTTGTAGGTTTCACAATGCATCTTGAAAAGTAGTGAGCACCGATGGTCACTAGAAAAGATGGCGGACCGGGAGCAGTGCGATGTGGGGCTTCTCCGTGCCTGTCTCCGTTGTCGGGCCTGTCTTCGGTGTCTAATTTTTATGATCAAAAGCTGAATTAGGGTCAGCAAAAACACCGAAAAATTCAAAACTGGTGCCATTTCACCGACGGAGGATGCCGCATAAGGGGTCGAGTGGCGCTCCGCGAACATCACAGAGGATTGATAAATGTAGAGATTTTATTTTATTTTTTAATTATTGAATATAAAAACAACAAGGAAAGAATGAAATGCAATATCACTG
>OOFC01043975.1:0-11555 GCA_900323345.1 Pseudochromis fuscus | reverse complement strand
AGACAGGTTCTAGCAGCAGAGGAAGAGAACCCAGCCACAGCAGAGGAGGAGAACCCGGCCGCAGCAGAGGAGGAGAACCCGGCCACAGCAGAGGAGGAGAACCCGGAGAACCCGGCCACAGCAGAGGAGGAGAACCCGGAGAACCCAGCCACAGCAGAGGAGGAGAACCCGGAGAACCCAGCCACAGCAGAGGAGGAGAACCCGGAGAACCCGGCCGCAGCAGATTAGGAGAACCAGGAGAACCCAGCCACAGCAGAGGAGGAGAACCCGGCCGCAGCCCAGAAGGACAACCCGGCCGCAGCACAGGAGGAGAACCCGGCCGCTGCAGAGGAGGAGAACCCAGCTGCAGCATGTCTGTCACAGCTGATGTCCACGTTGCAGTGATGGATGTGAATGATGACGACAGCTCAGACGTGGAGGGTCAGCAGAGTGCCTCCACCCACCACCTGGAAAGCCTGGAGTGGGGACCAGAGAAGATGAACCACAACATGCAGGTGAGGGTTCCTAATGCTTCATCCTTCTGTAACTCTTACAGTGCTTTGGACAGAAAGATTTTCTCTCTTTTTTTTTTTTTAAATCAACAGGATGATATAACATTTTAATTAGGTCTGCAGCTAATTCATTCATTCATTCATTCATTCATTATTAATTTTCTTTTTTAAATGCTTAAAGAAAAATTCTGGCTTAATTCATCTGAGTGTATTTTCCATTACTGCTGCTGTTGTGGTTCTGAGGGTCCTACTGACTCTGCACTAACCACTGTTGTAGGGATGTGGGGAGTTGATCTCATTGGTCTAGGAAGGTGGTTCCTGTTTCAGGTGTGTAAGCTCCACCTGTCGTGGTGGCGGCGTCCCTTTGTTTAGACTCATGGGATCCAGTTCTAGTCACTACCAGGAAAGTTTGGAAGTTGCAAAATAAAAAAAATCAAACAACGTCCAAAATTCAAAACCTTTTTTTTTTACAAACCAAAAAAACTCATTTCAAAAACGTTTGTTGCCGTTAAGCCCTTTTTAAAAAAAAAAAAAGTTCCACGCAAACTGTCAAAACACACAACACGCTCCCAGCGCACGCCACACACAAAGGAAACAACACACCTGTCATCAGAGGTGAGGGGCAGCCTCTTACCTTGAAGCCTATGGCCTTGACCTATGGACATTGACCTATTCACCGTTTCAACATTATATTATATATTATATCATCAATAAAGAAAATAAAGGTTTACTTTGGCTCGAACAGGGAAACAGGTCCCGGGTTCAAATCCCGGATGAACGCTGAGCCTTTGGGTGGCTGTGGCTCAGGTAGAGCAGGTCGTCCACAAATCTTAAGGTTGGGGTTTGATCTCCAGCTCCAGTTGTCCACACGTCGAGTGTCCTTGAGCCTTAAGTTGCCTGATGGCACGGTTGAATGGCTGCGTTACATTGTAGCTAAAAGGATTTCACTGCATGTTGACCTATGTGTGATTGTTTGCGGACCTCCTGCAGCTCATCACCCTGCATGTTCACCCCAGACCTCCCTCCATGTGAGGACAGCTGCTGCCTGGTGTGAGCTGGTGCTGCACAGGTTGGAGCAGAGCAGATATCCAGCACATGAAAGGACTTTTTTACTGACTGCATGGAGAGCTGAACACTGGATGATCAGGCTTTTCTTCCAGGTGAATTCTGGGGAGATGAAACCGTCTTCAGGATTATCAAAGCTACAGATTCATTAGTTGTAGTTCCACAGCTGAGATTCCTCTCAACCGTGGACATTATTCAAATCTGGCATCAACACGCTCCCCTCTTTCCAGAGACTTTTCCTCCTCAGTCACTAGCAGATTGGTATGTTGTACCACCAGAACATCTCATTGTCTTTCAGGTCCACTTTCCCAGTCACATCCTCTGTTGCTTCCAGAGGCTCCATGAGGAGATCCACAATCACATTTACTTCAACCTCAGGGGCCCCTCACAGAGCTGCTCTGAGGTTGAAGATGTACAGGACCATCTCACGGAGCTGCTCTGAGGTTGAAGATGTCCAGGACCATCTCACGGAGCTGCTCTGAGGTTGAAGATGTCTAGGACCATCTCACGGAGCTGCTCTGAGGTTGAAGATGTCTAGGACCATCTCACGGAGCTGCTCTGAGGTTGAAGATGTCTAGGACCATCTCACGGAGCTGCTCTGAGGTTGAAGATGTCTAGGACCATCTCACGGAGCTGCTCTGAGGTTGAAGATGTCTAGGACCATCTCACGGAGCTGCTCTGAGGTTGAAGATGTACAGGACCACCTCGCGGAGCTGCTCTGAGGTTGAAGATGTACAGGACCATCTCACGGAGCTGCTCCGAGGTTGAGCCTCACAGGGAACAGTGCTCTCACCCTTCATCTTCACCCTCTGCACATCAGACTTCAGACATAACACAGGCACTCGCCACATCCAGAAGTTCTGAAGACACTGTTGTAGCGTGAACAGCAGGCTTCCTCACGTCTCCTCCAACATCTCACCAACCCCCATGTTTATATAAGCAACTCAGCAGTCATAAAACTGCTCCACGACCACAAAGTCCATATGGACCAGATAAGGAGGAAATCTTAGAGTCGTAAACCTTTCCTTCTCCTCCATTTTGACACGGTGAAGACATAAAGCTTTTGCCAGTTTGACCCTTCAAGAACTGTTGATCATCAGTTACTGGATAAAGCCATGAGTTTCACCTCCCCTCTTCCACCCAAACATATTGAAATAACAGCTAATGCTGGACACACACTGACACTATCTTTTGGTCCAAATGAGCTCCAGCCCAGCTCGTAAATTAATTTGGGAGGGTGAAAGATGACATCACTCTGATAAACCTGATGCTGTCTCAGTTAATTTCTCTAAATTCTAAACTTCTTAGCTTCTCTTTTCTAATCTTCTTCTCCAGCGGTCATTTACCTTGATAAATAATCCGTCCAAATTTCAGATTCCATCATTCCACCCGTTTAAATCGTAGATTTTGGTTAATATTTTATTATTTCATTCATTCATGTATCTATCCATTTTATATATTATTCTCACCTTCTTTAGTTAGATTTCACTATTATTCAATAAATTCATAAAACTCACATGTTGTTGACTGAAGTATTTCTTTTGTCTGACTTCGAACGTTTAATGATCTGAAGAACTCATCCTTTGATTAATGACTGATGAAATTATTGAAATTATTGTGTTTATCTTAAAAGGTCGGTGGTGCCCCCTTTAACGAGACAATTTTATAATTATTAGTACTAATAACGCTACACTGTCATTGTTGGACGTGTACCAGACGGGAGTGAGTTAGAGTACAGAGGGGTCATCAGTCACTTTATCAACTGGTGTGAAGTCAACCACCTTCTCATCATCATCAGTAAGGAGCTGTGATAGACTTTCACAAGAAGGTTCCCCTGATTACTCCGGTGAACATCCAGGGTGTGGACTACAAAAACCTGAGTGTTCACCTCAACGAAAACTGGACTGGACTACAAACACAGATGTCTTACATTGTTGAGCACTTTTTATTCCTCTGTGGACACAGCTGCTACGTTCATGGCTGTGGTCTGCTGGGGCGGTGGCAGCTGATTGGAGTGTGATGATCACACAGGGTTTGTAACGGTGGATGACGGGACAGCTCCCCAGAAGTAAAGCCAAAATATCTTGATGAGCCCCCTGGTGGCTGGTTGCAGAACAGGTCTTGATCGTTGCCTTCTCCATGTTAGCAGATCAATCAGGAGCCAAACAACAACAAGTTCAAGTGCACCTCACATGAATCATGTTTGATTCTTTGATGCTATTAAAACCATGAGTCAGCAGAAAACGGCATTATCCACTGAAATTACATTTTACATGTCATTGTCATTTTAAGATTCTCTCTATTGATGCATGATGTGTTGTTTATATTTGATGTCTTTCTGCTTGCAGAGCTCTTCAGACCATACACCAGGTTGGACGTCACCACTGGTACCAAAGTCCTGTGAAGTAACCGATCATCTCCTGAGGCAGATCTTTGGAATTACAGCCGATGTGAAGGTTGTCCTGCGGAGGATTAATGACACAGCGGCTGAGTCTGTCCCTGCCGAGTCCAGCAGCTCTGTCCAAGAGAGAGACATTTTTCCCCAGGACGTTCACAGCCCATCAGAACCTGACGCAGCACTGACTGAACAGGATCCGTCAGCAGCTCCTCTCTCAGGCTTCACACCTCCCAAACATTCACATTTGAAATTCAACACTAAACCTCCCTCTGCTTCAAATCAGAAGTGCCCTTCAGGTCAGAGTTCACCTAACTGCATGTCATGTGATACAGATACTGAGCCAATGATTGGCTATGTGGAACCAATAGAGGAGGATTTC
The DNA here is from genome assembly GCA_900323345.1 of Pseudochromis fuscus. NCBI lineage: Eukaryota > Metazoa > Chordata > Actinopteri > Pseudochromidae > Pseudochromis > Pseudochromis fuscus. The sequence goes on along the minus strand of OOFC01043975.1, from coordinate 7,222 downwards.
ATCAGCGTGGATGGAAACAACATCCTCACCTCACAGGACTCAGCTGACTGTCCACAGACCTGTGTGGATCTCAACACCAACACGCGGAGACTGGGACGGATGAGGAAGCGTCCCATGTGTCCATGTTGTGTCCCCTGTCCTCTGGATCCTGCAGTGAAGTCCAGCATAATGTTAGAAATGCCAGAGACGTGGGGACTGACCACAGAGCAGGTGACTAAAAAAGGGGCAAGAACAAATAATCGTGGAAAAGATGAGGGAACATCTGGAAGGATAAGCCATCCAGCAGACAAGAGGAAGAAGAAGGACCACCAGGCTCTAGTCAGGGACAGTCCATCCACAGCAGCCATGGACTCTGATAAACTGAAGAGACATGAACTGGTCAAAGGACTTAAAGACCTACTGAGGAGGAAGAAGGCAGCTTTAAAACCCATAAGAAACAATGTGAGCTGAGACCAGAAACAGCTTTTCTTACAAGTGGCTTTATTTTTAATATCAAATCCTTTATTTTTGTTATAATTAACAAGAACTAACATGAATGCATTAACCTCAGATGTTACCATCTCTTATATGTAGTTACAGAGTCAGACACATGTCGACAATTATTAAAGTGCAGCATATCAGCTGGCAAGAATGAGGTGGACACACAACACACAACACACACACACACACTCACTCAATCCTTTCGCTTGGTTGGTTTCATGTGTCTCAGGTGATCAGATCACAAGTGGACACCACTAAATACAAGTGTGAACACACTGAGATCCGATCACTCAGACCACATGTTGACCACATACCGTCTGTGGTGCGAATGCTGTTGTGTCCTGATGTGTCTCAGATAAGGAGGTAACAGAAAAAGCTGCTTTTCTTGTGCTTGGTTTCTTTCATCTTGTCCTGCAATCACCAGAAACACGGGAAACAACCAAGTTTTTTTTTTATCTTGAAGTCAGCAAGGTGTTTCTCTCATCTTTGTCTTTGTCCTGTTTTTGTGCGTGTTAGTTGTTAAATGCTGTGGACTGATGGTGCTCCAACATGAACCACTGCTGGCATCAGGTTCTCCTCCATGTTCTCTGAGGAAGTTTCCACCTCCTCTCTTTCTTTCTGAGGGTGACTTCTTTCCTGTTATAACCAGTCCAGTCCAGATGGTGGTGACAGAAGCCTGTTTACTCTCCACCATACAACACTGTTTGTTGATTTGTGTATTGTTTGTTTGTTTTAAGTATAAGCATAGTCTAATATGCATCACATAGTGAGATGTGGAAGTAAAGATGCACTCAAAGAAAATAAAAATAACATAAATCCATTCGAGTTGTGGGTTGTGCGTCTTCAGAATAAAACTAAGGCTTTCTCACTTTCAACACAGTTGAATAGATTTTTTATTTTAGTTGTCCTGCCTATTGAATGAACACAGACATTAATAAATTATTCCAGAAAATGAAAGCCAGACTTCTCCTCTTTCTTGCTGTAATTCAGTGTAAGCTGAGTGTGGTTTTGTTAATGTTGTATACACTGTGCATCAGTGTATACAACCACGTCTGTGTCTCTCATGGCATCAACAAAATAATCTGTGGTGCTTTAAGGAAAACTGTAGAACCACAGTCACATTGTGACAGTAACATGGACAGATGAGGATGTAAACTAGAGCTGATCAGCACAGATTAATGGCCAATCATTTCAGTAGGACTCACAGCTGTTTAATAGTGAAAGAACCTTTCTACAGCACAATGTGAGGAGAACTCAGGGGACTGGGATTAAACAGCTGCAAACTCAAGAGAACCGGAGTGACAAGGCGGGTCTGACCCTTGAACTGTCCAATGTATCTGAGATTGGAGTTCAATACATCACAATGACTTGTGGAAGACCAGGCTTGACAGTCAAGCTAACCCCGCCTCTAACTCCTCCTCCTCCTCCTCCTCCTCTCTCTTCCAGGAAGTCCTGTTTGTAGGCAGCAGTGCACATGTCAGAGAGCAGCTCAGTTCAACGGAGTGATCCAGGAGTGATCCAGGTACGGTGCTGGTGGTTTTCTTGGCAGATCGTCAGTGTGTAATTATGATGTGTGTCACTGTGTGTCGGTGCTTTGACTCGGTGTCCGTTACGTTTCTACTCCAGCTGTCCTGGTTAGGTGGTTAGCTGGTTAGCTACCTGCAGGCTGGGTGTCCCACACACAGACTGTTTGTAGAAATGGACGAAGCAAGCGGGGCTCAAAAATGAATCCCATGCGGAAGTGCAAAAAGTTGTAATACACACGTCAGCCGAAAAACTCTGGCTCTAACTGACTTCAATTCAAAAATGATCATTTTCAGTCCTGAAATACGCAGTTAATACATTTTTGTTCACAAGTCATTATAGTGTCACTAGTTAAAGTTAATTTAAATTAGTGAACTGGTTGCCCATTTGAAAAAAATGGAACAATTAAGGGCGTGGTTAGCTTGATTGACAGGTCGTATGGAGGAGCTAAGCTAGAAGGATCATTCACCGTCAACGGTCTTAATCGATTAATACAACAATAACAATTGTTGTATTAATCGTTTAATTAATTGTTGGATTAATACAACAATAACAATTGTTGTATTAATCGATTTGTTACTTAAATATAGTTCCTGTATTTTTCCTGGTTATTTTTTGGTGGAGTAGTTATTTTTCCACAGTTTTTTTAGAAATATTATAAACTGTCTATGAGGAATATATGATGGACCCATAGACTGTACATGTATCCTATGTTCTGTATTTATTCTATCTGCAGTCTGTGGTGTGTGTGTGTGTGTGTGTGTGTGTGTGTGTAGCTGTTGAGAACTTGTGGTCACACACCACCTCAACTCTCAGGTGGTAACTTTCAATTCCAGGATATATGATCTAAACTCGTTAAGTCACTTGGACTCAAGCCTGAACAAAAGACATCATCAGTGGAGCTCTGAGATGATGGCTCACCATGGCAACCAGTGAAAACAAACCAGTTAAACCAGGAACACGCCTACCACATGTAACGGTTGTCATGCCTGTAACGGTGATTTTACCAAACCACGATAACAGATTAAACCTGAGGTTTTCAGATGTTGAGGCTGCGGTAACACACATGTTACCATGGAGATTTACTCAGAGTTCAAAGTTGGGTTTTTATTGTGACAGACACGGGGTCAATGAAATGTATAGGATGAGAAGCACGGGTCAGCTCAGCAGAGGAGGAGCTAAGAACTAAGTAGGGTTTCACAAAGGAACTATCGACAAATACTAATACTGACATCCAAAAGGAATAGAATTAAATAAAGTATACAATGAAATACAAAATGTGAAACAAGATAGAAATGAAATAAATAAAAACATCATTTTCTTGGCAGCTCTAGCCTGCTCCAGATCAGGCTAACCAACAGTTGGGCTAACTAAAAGCCAGGCTTCATTAGTCCCTGGTCCACACAACAACTGGCTGGAACTACTTTGATATTCAGTCCATCCTGTTGTCTAATGTGCTTTTTCCTGAGCTTTAATCACAGCGGCCATTTTTGGTTTTTTAAACACATTATACACTTAATTCCTCCTCAGAAGTCAGTTTTCTAATTTCAGCATCATCAGTAAATCTGTGATGGTCTGTTGAAGAAAACCATGCATTCAGCAGGATTACTTAAACCAGGCTTGGCATCGTCAGAGCTCCTCAGCCTGGTTTGACCTCTGTGAAACCAACTAAATCGGGATCAGTTGATGGTAAAGCCTGGCATTCTCCCTTCATCCTGGATTTCTTGGTTGTACTTTAGTGGATCCGCCTGGTGTCAGTCTGCAGATAAACCTGCTGAGGCTGTGTCCTGTAAACATTTGAATGTTGTTTCTTTGGAGCCAGTCGCCTCCAGTCATTCTCACAGAGATTATTTTAAACATGTTTAAACCTGTCTGTCAAACACAACATCACAAACCTACCACAGCCACACAGGCAGAGGGAGGAGCTGCTCTGCAGAGACACTGGGATAACATCATGTACGCACACACACTACACAGTAAACATGAAAACAAGGGACCAGGCTGTGGTGTTAAATCTTAGCACCAGATATAACACATATGGATGGTAAATGGAGTACATTTATATAGCGCTTTCATGCCTTAGCTAGGTCCCAAAGCGCTTTACAAGGCACCTCATTCACCCTCACTCACACGCCAATGGCTACCGAGCTGCCAGGCGCTAGCCACCATTAGGAGCAACTTAGGGTTCAGTTTCTTGCTCAAGGACACTTTGACATGTGGACAGGACGATTCACAGGGGACCCCCTCTACCACCTGAGCCACAGCCTTAGCCACAGTACACAGTTTCACTGCTTTCTGCTGCTCCATGAATTTCAGAGGTGAAAGGTGTCCAGATGTAACTCATCACTGTTGTAGTGTGTATGTGTGGTCTATGTATGCTTTATAGATCTGGACTAAGCAGGTGTCTGTTGTGACGTCACCCGTTTGTTTGTAGACTCACATTTTGAAGGCAGGAGTTTGGTATTTGAACATATGCTCCCTTTGTTGGAGACCACACCTGTCAATCAAAGTAACCCCGCCCCTACCTCCTCCCCATCTCTCAGACTAATATCTCTTGGATGGTAAAATGTTCAGATGGACCACCTGATCACTGAGAAGAAGAGTTGACTTTATCTAATGACATCATAATGACTTGTGGAAGACGAGGCTTGTTGATCAAGCTAACCCCGCCCCTAACTCCTCCTCCCCCTCCCCTCTCTGTCAGGAAGTCCTGTTCCCTGCTGTTTTAGGCAGCAGTGCACCTGTCAGAGAGCAGCTCAGTACATTGGAGTGATCCAGGTACGGTGCTCGTGGTTTTCTTTGAAGAACGTCAGTGTGTAGTTATGATGTGTGTCCAGCTGTTCTGGTTAGCTGGTTAGCAACCTGCAGGCTTTCTGTTCCACACACTCAAATAGACGAAGCAAGTGGTGCTCATAAATGAAGCCCATGTGGAAGTGCAAAAAGTTGTACTACACTCGTCAGTGTAAACTAAGTAAGTTTACATTTTTACTTACCTTAACTAAGTAAGTAAAAATACAGTTTTCTGGACAGCTATAGACTTCTCAGTCATCAGTCAGAATGATGTGGAAAAATGTATTGACTGAGTGTTTCAGGATTGAAAATGACCATTTTTTAAATTGAAGTGAGTTGGAGCCAGAGTTTTTTGGAGCCAGCCTCCAGTGGCCATCGGGTGTATTGCACTTTTTTTTGCACTTACACATTGGCCTCATGTTTGAGCCCTTGTTGCTTTATCCATTTCTATAAACAGACTGAGTGTGACCCAATCCTTAGGTGTGTGGTTCTCTCAGACTATCAAAGACTAGAATCTGCTCTGGTTGGTGGACACAGTTGTCAGGTGTAAACACTAAACTCTGACTTATTCCTGCTGTAAACATTTTAACATGGAGGTTGTTGGGACTGACTCACATTTGGAGCCAACCTCTGGTGGTCATTTATTAAACTGCACGTGAACCTGTTACCCACCCTCATGAAATGTTTGTGTCCACAGGTCTCTACATCAAGATGAAAATGAAAATCCACGTCCCTGCAGAAGCGGAGGTGATGAGCATCCCTCTGCGCAGCTTACCAAACATAGTCTTGGAAAGAATAGGCATCTCGGACACCTCCAGGAACCCGACGGACGCTGCACGAGTTGTATGGATTTGCCCAGTAGTTGTACAAACAGCGGATGGTTCAGCCTCATCCAGTGAAAAGGACAAAACAGAAAATGTGTCCTTGGTGATGGCCAGAAAGTTTAAAGCTCAGCCGGGTCCCCGCCGCGTTCTTTTTGTCTCTGCCAACGTTACAGCTTGCGATGTGCTGAAGAACATGCAAGCATCTGACACCTTGCAGTTACCCTGGGGCTCGGTATCGCAGACCAACCAAGATGCTGTCGTCATCTTCCAGGGACATCTGTACCTCATCTTCAGGAGTCACCACCGCAGCACAGACCGAGCAAAGAAACGCCAACGCCAGCCGGCCTCCCGTGCCACACCAGCAGTCAGCCTGCCAAACAAAATCAAGAAGGTAATATGACAGTTCAGTTCAAGGCACAGCAGCAAACCAGTAACAACCTGGCAGTGTCCAGTTTTAGCCTCATGAGGCCAGAACTGGACACAATGGTGCTTGGTTTCTGTGTAAATCTCATCTTATTAAATGCTGAACACACTCTGACATGGATGCAGTCCAGTCAGGGTGGAGTCGAGTTATTTCAGTTCTCAGTTACTTGTGATGAACCAGCTCCCAGTCTGTGTCCAAGATGCAGATGTCCTCTGTCCTGCTACCATCAGGCTCCTGTTTGATAAAGCTGATGGACCCAGAACATCTCTCAGTTATGCTGCTACTGTGTGAAACTGCTGAGATCTCCCATGATGCACTGAGCACCTCCTCTTCACTCTTCTTTCTTTCACTCCACATGTGTTTGGTGTATCATGTACCATCATTTTGAATCCCGGCAAAGGGAGGTTAATATAAAGCTGTTTATGTGTTTCAGGAGCGGGGTCGCGCCTCGTTTGAAGTAACACACAGTGGAATAAAGGATGAAGATCCACGTGAATGTCCAGACTCCCAGCCCACAGACAGTGTCCACTCAGGGGACGGATGTGTGTCTGCTGCCTTCTCCTCACAAGACATGGATGACTATCTTAGGATGGAAAACGAAGAGAAGATCGCTGAAATGAAAGCTAGACTGAAGCAGACAGAAGCTGATCTCAGTGACATGTAGCTCTGCTAAACCTCCACTCAGCTTCACTGTGATATTCCCACCTCCAAGCCACTAGTGGAACTTCTGTGTCTCTGTTGAGTGTTTTAAAGGATGACACAGCAAATCAGAGTAATTTACTGAGACATTCAGAACAAGGCTGATCTTGGACTTTGACTTCTGTAAAGGAGGTGACGCTGCAGTGTGTACAAACCTGCTGCGCTGTGACTGTTTCACTGGTGTGGAGACCTGTGTGTCCACCTCACCTCATGTTCTGTTCACATTCAGCTGCACTGCTCTGATGAACACTGTTGTAAGGTTGCACTTATTTTCAATGCACTGGGGACTGGGTAGTGGTGGCAGTAAGTTTTTATTCTATTTTCTAAAGGCGGTGAAGGGCAAGAGGGGAAAGGGGAACAGGTGAAACAGCCTATGATTTGTGGATGCATCACACACCGGGTGTCCACGGTGTGTTCAGAGCTTCGTGCTGAAAATGTTCTTGTAATTGATTTTTTTTTTTTTTTTTTTTTTTTTTTTTAA
>OOFC01043974.1:0-12271 GCA_900323345.1 Pseudochromis fuscus | reverse complement strand
TCTTCGTTTCGGAAATGGCGCATTCACACGGGAAAAAAAGTACCTGGAACGTGGTACCTGGTACAACTTTTCGTACCTCCTCTCCTGCGGTTCCAAAAAAAGTACCTGGTCAGGTCGGAGCAGGTACTAAAATCTTATTGGTCGGAATCGTCACTGTGTCGTTGCGTCATCACTGCGCTGCACGTAATCTGTCCCCGCAAGCACGTCTTTTTTTAAATCTTCGCCGAACCGTGCAGACGTGTTTAAAATAACAACAAGAAGAGAAATGGCATCAGCTACTAGAAATCCTGCCCCATGGACTCAGGACGAGGTGCAAACCTTTTAGACATTAGTCGCAGATGAGAACATTCAGCGGGAGCTGGACAGCACGGTCCGAAATGAAAGGATTTACAAACAACTCTCGGACCAGATGGCTGCATGTGGCTACCGCAGGACTTTGCAGCAGTGCAGGGAGAAATTAAAAAAGTTAAAAAGTTGTTCCTCCATCGCTTCTTTCCACATCTGTGTGTCGCGTAAAAGATGATGTCACGAATGACGGCCAGGTACACCTGAGGAGGAACTATCCTCGGCAATGTGAATGCTACCGAGGGGGGGCAGTCCCAAGCGATCCGAAGCGAAGAGAAGCGAGTAGGTCCCAGTGTGAATGAACCAACCTTGCCCATCACCTCTTTGACCTGTGTCAGTATGATGCCTGACACCACAGATCAGTCTAGTCCCACACCACCAGACTGACAGTTTCTTCCCCTGGGCCATACCCCCTCAAATAATAACTGAATGGTCTCACACACATCCTACAAAACTCTACCTCAGTAAATGTGCAATTTGACCCAGTGCACTTTAAAAAAAAGTTTTTTACAGAACTCTTATAAAGCATTCAAAAAAATAATCATTAAGCCCTGTTTTTATTCTTAATTTATTACTTGTGACATCTGTTGTGTGTTTTTATTGTATTGTGTTGCAGTGCACTGTGCAGAGCACCTTAATTTCATTGCATCCCTGTGTGTAATGAAAATAAAGTACTATCCTATTCATTTCTGTTCTATTCATTTCTATATAGTGTACAGTCTGTGTCCACATCCTTCCTTTCTGCTGGCTGTGGAAGCTGTGGCTTGTGTTCACTAGAGGGCACCTAGAGTAATAAGCCATTTAAAGTCCACCTGAGCTGAAAAATGTCTCTATAAATCTTTTTAGATTACATCTAAAAAGCCCCAAAAATTCTAAAAATTCTATTTGTTTTCATCCTTGTATCAAAGTTCAATTAAAATTACTTCCCAGTTAAAAATATCTCTTGACTTTCATCATCATGTCCAGAGAAATTTCAACCAGTAGTATCTTTCCATCCAGCTGTCATTCAACCTGCTGTTAGCAGCACAGTTCAGATTAGCACCAGAAAACACTGATTGAGAGCAGTAGCAGCTGCAGTAGTAATCAGTAGACTGCTAGTTAGTACGTAGTATTCATGTTATCTAATGTTATCTAGCAGTGTTAGGTGGCTAGTTATGATGCTTTGTTGTATTTCAGTTGTCCAATCAACTTGCTCCAAACTTTTTGTCCCACCTACATATCCTGTTTTTGCTGGAAATATGTCACAATCCAGCAGTTAGATCCTCTGGAGATGATGTTTCAAGTGGACTTCAATGAAGATGCAAAAGAGACGTCACATAGAGGTTTAAAGTTCTGTACTAAATCTCAGAACCTGTCCTAAAATGTTCCACAGTTTATAAAACTTCTTCTTTGCGTTTGTCTTGAACCTTTAGCTGCACCTGCACAATTTCTACTGCTACTGCTCCAATAGCACAAATAAATAAATAACTGCAGAGTATGAGCAGAAAGCTTCATTTGTTTTTAATGTTGAGTAATAATGAGTATTTACATGATCAGCTGGAGGTTAATGTGACTCCATCGTCTCTGTGTTGATGATGTCACTGCATCATGTCCCCTCTGCTCTGCTCTCTAGAAGCTGATTCACCTCTGTGCACTTCCTGGTTCCCAAACTGAGAAGGAGGAGGCTCAGTTCCTGTTGGTCATCTGCTCCAGAGTCAAACAGGATCCGCACGTGCTCAGATACATCTTAGAGGTAACTGTCCTAATGGAACTAACTCCATTAAAGGATCATTCTGCTTCATTTTTGCCTGTTGTGATCCCATATCACTGTGTTTTCAGCTAGTGGAGCAACCAGCAGCAAAGACACCAGTGTCTGACCAATCACAGCACACCGCGCAGGCCTCCAATCACAAAACGGATCCACTGCCCAGTAGCCAGTTGGATTCATCAGCCCACTGCCCTGTCCAGTTGGATTCATCTCCCCACAGTCCTGTCCAATCACAGGGCGGTCTGCTGTCTGCTCTGTTGCACCTCACGAGGAGTCAGGTCAGTTAATGAGCTAACAGCAGCTCCGTGTTTTTCTCCTACTGAGATCAGATATCAACTTTTCCATTTTGTGGTGTCATCGTGTTGTCATCATGGCGTCCGTCCACAGAGAGGGTCGGTGTGTCTGAAGGCCTACGAGAGCCTCCTGCTGCTGGCCGGGTCTTCTGGGGAGCTTCTGTGTGCTCGCACCCAGCTGGGAGAGCTGCTGGCTGGGAGGCTGCAGGAGCTCTACTCCCTGCTCCCCGTGGAGAGCCTGGATCCTGCAGAGGTGCAGAACTGGCCTCAGACACCCTGGAGGTACGATTACACACAGACACTGTCAACAGCGCTGCATCACAGCATCCAGTTACCATGACAACAACAGGAGTGTTGGCAGTAGTACTGCAGTGATTTGCGTGTTTCCCTGTTAGCTCGCAGTTCTCTCGCTGCAGCACTGATCCCAGGTCAGAGTCTTCGGATCACGTGACCAACTTTTTCACTTGGTTTGACTTCCTGGATCACCTGATGACAGAGGTGCCTCAGGTAAATGCTAGCATCACAGCTACACACTCTGGTTACTGCCACAAAGCCTACCGCTGCTACACACTACTGTGTGTGTGTGTGTGTGTGTGTGTGTGTGTGTGTGTGTGTGTGTGTGTTTGTTGGCAGGTGTTAGCAGTGAAGCTAGCTCAGTGTGTTCATCAGTTGTGGTTGGTGGAGATTGTTCAGCCTCAGCTGCTGCACACGTAAGTTCTTAAATCTCATCTTCTGGATCTTATATTGAAGTAATAGATCAAAATGGTTAGCTGAATGTCATGAATATTTAGCTAAAATAGTATGATTAATGGTAACAATTACAATAGGGCCCTTGCCCCTGGTCAGGGCTCGGGCCCTAATTAAGTAACTACCACTTTACTTGAAGGTATGTGGACACTTGATGTAAATTGTTACCTTTTATCTAAAAGAAGATAACGATTAAACTTTGTTTAAATGTTGGATCCATGGTCGTGGTGGATCACCAGATTAACTGGAGTGGAACAGTTAATATCTTGTGTAATGTGCAGGTAAGGGATGGCGTCTGTGTCTCTTGTCTGATGTCCAGGCGTGTTTGTGTGGTTCTAGGTGTGAGCAAGAGGTTCTGGTCTCCACCTCCGTCCTCTGTGCTGTCCTCAGACTGGTCCGGTCCACGTCACTGCTGGATCAGCTGGTCCACTTTCTGTTGAGGACGGAGACTCAGACACACCTGCTGCTGTACCATTGCGACCACATCTCCGACCAGGTGAGGGACGCTGCAGGGGAACATGACTACACAGGACGGGGTGACACCTGCACCGTGAAGTCTGTCTCTAACTGTCTGTCCTCAGATCAGTATGGTGCCTCCGTCTTTAACTGTGTCTGTCTGTCCTCAGATCAGTATGGTGCCTCCGTCTTTAACTGTGTCTGTCTGTCCTCAGATCAGTATGGTGCCTCTGTCTTTAACTGTGTCTGTCTGTCCTCAGATCAGTATGGCATCTCTGGCTCTGCTGGATGAGTTATTACAGAAGCCTCACAGGGAGATTCTGGATGTCCTGGTGCTGCGTTTCCTACAGACTCGGAGTTACCTGTCTCCTGCCTCTGCTGCAGGACAAGAAGAGAGACACCCAGAGACCAGTGAGACCTGTGAGGACAGCGAGTAGGTTCATCATGTGTGTCCATCCATCATGTGTCTGCCTATTATGTGTGTCTGCCCATTGCGTGAGTGTTCGTCCATCGTGTGTTTGTCCATTGTGTGTGTCCATCCACCATGTTTATGTCCGTAGGTCATGAATGTCTGTCCCTCAGAGACAGTTGGACATGTGTAGACTGAAACCTGTGTCCTGTCCATCAGAGACCTGGAGGAGGACCCCTTCTTCTCAGACAGCCTCTCTGACAGTCACCTCCTCCCTCCTCCTATTCCTCCTCTTCCTCAGTGTGGAGTGGGAAAATCAGCTGACGTCGTCAATAGGTAACACACCTGCTGCTACACACCTGCAGCTACACACTCTGCTCTAATACATTTGTTTTTTACCTCCGCCAAGGAGGTTATGTTTTTGTTTGTCTGTCTGTCTGTCTGTTTGTTTGTTTGTTTGTCTGTTGGTTTCCAAAATAACTCAAAAACTTATGGACGGATTTTGATGAAATTTTCAGGGATTGTCCAGATGAGGATAAGGAACAAATGATTAGATTTTGAAAGTGGAACTGGATCCAGGAATGTTTTTAAGGATTCTCCTCGCAAAGTCTCTCCTTGAAGGCGTCCATGTTGATATGCTGGCACACGCGCAGTGAAGTTGCTTGTATTGATTTTTACACATGCGCAGTTGCTCGCTCCCTCCGTGCCCAGGCGACGCCTCTGCGCCTGTCCGCTCGAGCGCTTGCTGATGTGTTCGATGACGAGATTTACGTGACGTGGACCCTCGCGCACCAACGCGCACATGTGGACGTGGAAAGAATGAATTGGCCTTAACAGTGCTTGGCGGAGGTCTGCGCTCTCAGAGTGCTTTTCTAGTTTTAATGAATGTTTTGGAGGTTATAGGCCATGTGACCCTGAGTTTAGTCTGACAGGTTCAGATACTGATACAAATATTTTATTGACTTGACTGTGTGTGTGTGTGTGTGTGTGTGTGTGTGTGTGTGTGTGTGTGTGTGTGTGTGTGTGTGTGTGTGTGCGCGCGCGCGTGCGCGTGCATGTAGTTTTCTGTGTTTGGTTCCTGTTCAGGTCCGATCAGCTCAGCTGGTTCAGGAAGGAGGATATGAGTCGTATGTCCACGACGCTCACACACTGGTCAGAACACACACACACACACACACACACACACACACACACACAGACATACTTGTCATACTTGTATTTCTACCTTTGTCGGGACACTCATTGACATAATGCATTCCCTAGCCCCTAAACCTTACCTCAACATCACAACTAAATGCCTTGACTGAACCCAAACCTAATTCTAACCCTAATCCTAAATCCAAGACCCCCATGAAGAAGTGAGGACCAGCCAAAATGTCCTCACTTTCCCAAAATGTCCTCACTCTGTAGGTGAAGAAGTGTGTGCCAGTCCTCACTTGGCAGCTAGTACAAGAACGTACACATACACCATAACATATGTATCACTATAGTTTAACTTGTGACCCCTCCCCCTCCATCAGGTGACTCAGTGTCAGGCCCTCTCTCTGTCCTGGGATTGGCCGCTGAGTCTTCCTCCTCCTCCTGGCTCCTCCTCCTCCTCAGGTGAGGGCGGCAACTTCTTTGAAGGTCACCTGCTCAAAGTTCTCTTTGACCGACTCGGACACATCCTGGAGCAGGTACACACCTGTCTCACTTCATAGACACCTGTCTCACGTCACTGACTCCTGTCTCTCCTCACAGACATGCAACTGTCTCACCCTCCCCCCCACACACACACACACCTGTCTCACCTCATATTCAGACACACACACATCTGTCTCACCTCACAATTATACACACACACATACACACACCTGTCCTGTGTTGCTGAGGACCTTGTGTGTTTTCCAGCCGTACGAGTTGAATCTGCAGCTGACAGCTGTCCTGTCCAGACTGTCATCCTTCAGCCACCCTCTGCTGCATGAGTACCTGCTCAACCCCTACATACACCTGTCTCCCTGCTCCAGGTCGCTGTTCTCCGTCCTCATCAGGGTGAGGCCCACAGGGAGACAGTATCCAGTCTTGTATTTCTTATTGATGTTACCTCTTTGTGATATCTGAACTACAAGTATGGCTGCTCTGTAAATCTGTCCTCCTGTCTGTCTCTCAGGTGATGGGAGAGTTGATGCAGAGGATCCAGCAGGTTTCTGACCTGACAGACAGACTCTTGGATACCAGGAGACACCTGCTGGGACTCAACCACAACACTGGGTAACTAACTGTCTGTCTGTCTGTCTGTCAGTTTAATGTTTAATGAAAAGTTTGGTCTCTGTGGTGTGATGATGTAACAGACCTGTAGTCCTCACCTGTGGGTGTGTCCTCAGACTGGAACACCTGACCCTGCTGAAGGCCGTCATCGTCCTCGAGGAGTTCTGTAAGGAGCTCGCCGCCATCGCCTTCGTCAAGTTGCCGCTGGACGATGACTCACTGACCTGGAGTAGGACTGACTCACCTGCACCACCAGGACTGACTCACCTAGACCAGGACTGAGTCACCTCAGTCATCAGGACTGACTTTTCTAAACCAGGATTGAGTCACCTGGCTAACCCGCACTGAGTCACCTGGACCAGGACTAACTGACCTGGATCACCTGGTACTTATAAGCACACATTAACAGGTACACCTGAGGGGTACACAGTATGAGGTACATCTGGTCTCTACCTGTCCACCCTGAGGAAACCCTGACAGACTCATGTGGGACAGACTCACCTGGGACAGAGCCACTTGGATGAACCAGGACATGCTGACTCTTCAGTTCCACCTGGACTCAGAAGGTGCAGGTGGTTCTGGGGTCTCTGATGTACCTGAACACCTTGTTGACAGTTTTATTTTTGTTTTTATTTTTGTTTTTTTAAACAAACGTGCAGAGAGAGGTTGTACGGCCGCTCAGAGGGGTCAACAAGTTATTATCAAAGTTAATTATTGTTTGTTGAAGACACTTGTCTATCTCTGATTTTGTCCCCGCCCCTTCACCTTCCAGCCAATCACATGTCTCCTTCCTATTGACTAACAGTTGTAAAACTCTTTGAATTCAGACAGATAATCATGAAACAATTAGTTCCTCTTCTGCCCTTTTTTTAACGTGTGATTAATGTTGAACCTTCTGGTCCTCCGTACACCTGCAGTACAATGACCTCTGACCTTTTCTGACTTTATTTAAAGTACTGAAGTGCAATTTAACTGCTTCCTCCCAAAGAAGAGTGAATGAATGTGAGATTACACATCTTTTTTAAATCATGTTCATTCAATCCAACTTTATTTGTATGCTTTGTTTTTTTGCAGACACTGGACCTCAAAAGTGTTTGGACACAAAACTGAATGTTTTTATGAAACAGCCCCATGAACCTCACTTATAAATTAACTGTCCACATACTTTTGAGCTGCTGTAGAGACGCAACGTGAAAATATATTTATAAAGAGACATGTTTAAACTGTGAAGAAAAACCAGAGAAAAGACAATAAAAACATCTGGAAATAAAAACATGTTTTGTTTTTATTTTAATTGGTGAGATCTTAATCTTTATTTTTATTCTGACTTCTTCCGTATATTTTTTGGACTCTACTAAAACTATTCAGCTATCAACATGGTCTGATCTTTAATGACATCACTGCTTCTATTCTATTGTTGAAACTTTACTTTTTTCTATTTCTTACTATAGAAGTGAATTTTAACTTCCACATACTTCAGCTACTTTTCTGTTTCTACTTCTGTTATTTATATTATAGTATTTCTACTTTGTATACTTTTCTGCTGTTTACACTTTTTCGATCTTTTCCACTCTTTCTACTTAAAAAAAATTAAACTTTTCTACTGCGTTTACGATTTCTAATTCGATTTTTGTATTATTTCTACTTATATTTCTCCTTTTCTATTTTCTCTACTTCTACTGCATTATTTTATTTTTTCTACTTTTCCTTGAGCATTTTCAGAGTTCTTCTTGAATTGTTTCAGTTTCAACATCACGCTGTATTTTCTTCAGTAAATGTATTTTTGAGTTTTAGATGTTGAGGTTTAAAATCTGTAAAATTCAAATCGAGATTAAAGTTTTATAAAGCAGACAAACCAGCACGTTTTTACTGTTTATTTTAGGTTTGTGTTGATTTCCGCTACGTTCAGTTTACTCCTACTGACCCTGAATGCAGCACAGATCAATACAAGTTACATAGTGTGTGTCTGTGTGGGCTGTATGGTGTGTTGTATCGTCCTATTCTCTTTGATTGCAGCGTGTCTGCAGCGCCCCCTGTGTTCTGATGATGAACTGCAGCTGCATTAGCTCCCAGGTGTCAAACTGCTGCAGGTAAAAAACAGGAGGTCAGACTCGGACCTTTCACAATAAAGGTATGACGGTTTGCTTTCACCAAAAACTAAAATTTGATGGTGAACCTGTGAAGTTGAAGTTTTCTGAGTGATTCAAAACATTTTAGTCCTCACCTGTGTGACTGTCAGACCAACAGGGGGTGCTGCTCACTGTAAAATACACCACACCACATCTAATAGTCACAACTACAAAGGACATGTTTAAAGGAGACATTGTGAATTGAGGTGTTTAGTCAGTGTCACGGGGGGGATATTGTATAAAAAAACGTTTGGTTGTTTTAACCCAGAACTGGTAAATATTGGACTAACTACATGGTGGATTATTTAACCCAGAAAAATGTGCTATCTTTGGATAAAACCAATATAATGTTGGTTAAAAATGATAAATGACACAAAATATTTGTAGAATCATAAAAAAGTGTGTACAAATAATAAAATCTTAAGTAAAAACAATAAAATGCTGGATAAAATTGTAAAATATTGGGTGAAAAAAATTACCTAAAATATTAGGTAAAAACAACCCAACCAACCTAACCCTACTCCCTGGGTTGGACCATGTAGTTGGTCCAATATTTACTCAGTTCTGGGTTAAAACAACTCAGTATTTTTTAGGATGTACTTCTTTGATTTCAGACCTTCTGTAATGTCATCTACACGTGTTTTTTACAGAACATCAGAATTTGTCTTTCAACTCCTGCCGGTCTTCAATAGATGACCCACAGCCTTGGAGCCTCAAAAGTAAAGCCAGTGCTGAAGTGTAAAGGACATGCAATACCACTGATGGTCCTAGATGCTGGCTCCAAAAACCTCTGGCTCCAACTGACTTCAATTCAACATTTAAGGCAGGCCCAGAATATATGATAATAATTAACTTCCTCTGAGCCACACTGTATCCAACATGCTGCCGTCTTTGCATATTTACCCTGAGCAGTTGTAGTGAAATATCTGATGACATTCTTCCAACAGTGCTCTCACCAGAATAAAACACTTGTTGAAGACTGAAATGTCCAAATTTCCCCCAGTGTTCCTCAGAGATGTCAATACCTGCCTCTTTTTCCCATTTCTGTTTTATATACAGTGTTTTACATTTGTCAGTAGTAAAGAGAGCATGCTATATTTTGGAAATCCTTTTTTGGGTAAACAAGCCCTATGCAGATTTCAGTATTTTATAAAATGCCATATCAGATGGTGAAAAATTTGAGGTTTTGCATTTTTGAGTAAAGCTGTGTCTTACTTGAAGGTATTTATAAAAATCATGTGTTCTTAAATCATATTTCACCTGGAGAACCTGGAAACCGGGAAATACATCATTTCTCTTAACTGACAAATATGTTGTAAAGCCTTTTCCTGCCCTTGATTTAAAAGTTGAATCTGTTCTAGCTAACTGTCTCTTCTCAGACTGTGTGTAATGCTAAAATTGCAGAAGAAGTGCAATAACATTGGGAACCATTAGGGAAAAAAATTAAGTTTACAGACCAAAAAAACTTGATATCAGAATCCACTGAAGGTCGGTTAGAACAATTACCTGAAGAAGCAGCTATAATCAAAATATAGTTTAGGCTAATAAACTGTGGAAAAATAAATACTCCACCAAAAAATAACCACTTAAAATACAGAAACTGTATTAAAGTCACAACTCAATAACTCAATGACATTGCAAAGTGGGTTCACGGTGAATGATCGTCCTAGCTTAGCTCCTCCATACGACCGGTCAGTCAAACTAACCACACCCTTAATTATTCCATTTCTTTTAAGCTTAATATCTCCTTAATAATTTTTTTTTCCAGATGGACCTGATCAGTAATAAGATGAATAAACTATAATTAATGACACTAAAATGACTTGTGAAAAAAAATTCTGAGTGAGTATTTCATGATTTAAAAATTACTGTTGTTGAATTGAAGTCAATTGCAGCCAGTTTTTTTGAGCCAGCATCTAGTGGCCATTGGCTGTATTGCATCTTGTTGCAGTTTCACATGGGCTTCATTTTTTAGCCCCACTTGCTTCATCCATTTTATATAGAGTCCATAGTTTGGAGGTTCACTCACAGGTGAACTCCAGTCTCATTAAATATTGGACAGTGTCCTCAGGTTTAAGGGTCAGACCCTGCCTCCTCACTCCTCCCTTCAGATCCAAATATGGTCACTTCATGCTCCAAAAAACATCACCACATTCAAATACCAAACTCCTGGCTTTAAAACAAGACACCATAACCAATGGGTGACAGCATGGTGAAGACTCCCATCTCTGACATACAATCTGTTCTGACACTATCTAAACTGTTTTTTAAAAAGACACTTAATTATTAAGTTACTATTTAACTAGTTACTAGTAATAAATTTGACATATTGACTGAACAGAACTGACCAAAGAAATTCTTTATTCATGCATGTGACTTAATCTGTGAATGTTGTCTGTTCATCCAGTTCAGCTGCTGTTACTGCGGCTCTCCTGAAGGTGGCAGCAAAGTGCAATTTATATATTAATTATTCTCACAACCAAACTACAAAAATACCTTTCTGTATTTCACTTCCAAAGTAACTGAGCCAGGGATTTGAGACCCCAGCTGTCCCCAGAGGTGGATGAAGCATGTGAACGTTGCATGCAGTTGTACTAATAAATTAACAAAGCCATAGCGTGGTGCTGTAAACAGTTATGGATAGAATCTGATATTTCTAATTGCATTTAGATTGCATTGTACATCTGGATTTTATCTCATGACCCACTGGGCCTAAAGGAGGTGTTGCTATTCTCAGCAGTTTCAGTTTGTTTTAACTTTATAGATAATGATGTAATTGATGGGCTACTGATATTGTAAATGGTACACAGCTACTTTAGTGTTTTAACTGTGTCAGCAATGAATAATCTGTCTTTATAATATATATAAAAACCAACATGCTGATGTTAAAATACTAAACTAGGTGGATGAAGCAAACATGGCATCACCCATTGGTTTGTGGACTTTTATTTTGAAGTCAGAAGTTGGTATTTGAATGTGTCCATGTTGGGGTTTTTTGGAGGAAGAAGTGACCATATTTGAATATGATGCAAAGAGTCTTACCCTCTAACCTGAGATCACTTTCTAGTGTGTATGTGTATGAGTTCACTAGTGAATGAGCCTCCAAACCACCTTTAACTCTTCCATATTATTCATATTTATATTCCCTCACAGTACGGTTCAGGTCATAATAAATGTCTACATCAAATTTTCAACTTCAGACCTACTTAGAATGTATCAATAGCCTGTTTGACAGTAATAAATGGATGATGTCCTTAATTTATGTTTCAGAGCAGTGAGAGTGTCCATTCTACTGTCCCATAAAATTACTCACAGTCATGGCATGTACAGCTTCACAGTTTCCTGAATACATAAAACCACCATTTTTCTTGACTTATCCATTGCCAAAGATACCGGTTAAATTTTACCCATAACACCGTCAGTGTACAAAATCTTTGTAGCACCTGTATGAAAGTAGGCTATAGCATTTTTAACTATTTTCATATTTGTGTATTTTGGGTCACTTTAGGAAAAGTCATCACATTTCAGCCTGAAAGAAGATAACATTTATGGTATTTTTGCTGCTGTCAAATGTCAAACCAGTTCAAATTGAACGCAAGCAGTATGTAAAGGGTAAATCATGGAAGACCAGACCTGTCAATCAAAATAACTCCGCCAAATGTACTGACTATTTCAGGATTGAAAATGAGGATTTTTGAATTGAAGTTAGTTGGAGCCAGAGTTTTTTTTGAGCCAGCATCTAGTGGCTTTATTTGTTTGTTGGTTTGTTTTGTTTTGCTTTTCTCTATTGGCCTCATATGAGCCCCGGTGGCTTCATCCACTTCTGTAACAGTCTGTGGTTCAGTCTGAGGTCAACAGAAGGAGAAAATTGAATTTAGTCTTTTATTGTGAAGGATCG
>OOFC01043972.1:0-11274 GCA_900323345.1 Pseudochromis fuscus | reverse complement strand
ACTCCTTCATCCTGCAGCACACTCCTTCACTCCTGCAGCACACTCCTTCATCCTGCAGCACGCTCCTTCATCCTGCAGCACACTCCTTCACACTCCTTCATCCTGCATCACACTCCTTCACCCTGCAGCACACTCCTTCATCCTGCAGCACGCTCCTTCATCCTGCAGCACACTCCTTCATCCTGCAGCACGCTCCTTCATCCTGCAGCACACTCCTTCACCCTGCAGCACACTCCTTCACCCTGCAGCACACTCCTTCATCCTGCAGCACACTCCTTCACACTCCTTCATCCTGCAGCACACTCCTTCATCCTGCAGCACACTCCTTCACCCTGCAGCACACTCCTTCACCCTGCAGCACACTCCTTCATCCTGCAGCACACCCCTTCACACAGCTGTTAAACTGCTTCTTGCAGAAATTACTTACCATGGTGCTGGTCTGTTTCTGGGTCAGACTGGGTCAGCTGGCATCCTCTTACTTTGATAAGGCCGTCACACATTTCAGACACAGAAATTAAACTAAATTATTTTACCACTATGGATCCAACTGATGATTTTATCCGTTTTTGCAGGGAGTTATTTTACTGACCAAACTATTTATCACTGAAGACAAACATTTTCAGCCATGAAAGGATTAATTAGAGTTGTTTTGATTTGCATCCTGCTGTGATCCTCATCAAAGACGCTGGGATTGTCCACAGTTACAAAGTGACAGCTGTCATTTGCCAGGCGAGGTGCTGTGACAGCAGCTCTGTTCAGATGCCACTCATGTTTCTGAGATATCTCTGCAGTGAAATGAAGAAGTTATAAAAGAGTGATCACTTAACAGTCTGAACAGGCGTGATTGGCTTTTCATTAGCAGTGTTTTGTTGCTCCGTCTGCTGATGCCCACACGCCGCTCTCCTCTGGTGATTGAAATGTGGATGAAGATGCTGCTGTGGCTCCTGTTTCCAGCTCTGCTCTCCAGCTCTCATAATAACCCACATAAAACCCACTTGAGTAGGTGGAATGGCACTTTTACTGAGAAGAAACAAAGCGTCTTGACAGATTTATGCTTCATGAGCTGGACTGGAACGTAGCAGCACAGTCTGTAGTAGCCCACATCATTAATACTCAATTATGGATTTTTATGAAGTAGACTCCAGCACTCTGACGCCAACGAGGCGGCAGAAGAAAGTCAGGGACAGAAATCACCAGAGTGTCTTCTCACTGACCTGAAACTAAGGAGAGCACACCTCCCAGTGACTTGCTAATGTCTCTCATACAGGTACAAAATATTCCTGAGCTCCAGAGCCACACATCAGCATGAACTGTCCTCCCTGTGATCAGGTGATCAGGTGGCAGAGATCTCAGAGTCTGAAACGTGACATTCATGGACTGCACTGCTTTGCTCGGGGTTAACTGTAACTGTGGTGTGGTGACACTGGTTCAGTTTAACTGGGACAGGTGGTGATGGTGAACGATGCTGTAGGGCTGAAGCTGCAGCTGGAGGAGGAGAGGCTGTTAGAGATCAGCTCTGCAGAAACATCAGCAGCTTGGTCCCATCACTGGGACCTCAGCTGTGTACGTGGATGGAGACACGTTCAGGCTGATTCATCGTGGCCTCCTCTGAGACGTGCTGCTGGACTCAGTGAGAACAGTGAACCACTGTTTGTGCTTGACGAGAAGTTTCATGTGGCTTTAACGATGCAATAAAAACATCACTGATGCATTCAGTGTTTTCCAAAGGAGTGAGACCTCTCCCTCCCTCCTGTCTCTGCTCAGTGGACACAGAGGTGGCTGGTGGACGGGTCTCTGTTGGAACAAGTGGTCACAGTTTGAGTCCTTCATAGTTTGTCTCACTGCTGGACACTGTCTTTGGAGAAGAAACAGGACATTGGATTTCTCTGTATCAGCAGCAGAGTGGATTCAAAGGTATTTCTGAAGGAAGGATCCATCCTTCTGCTCTTTGTTATTAACTCTAATCTGTCTGTCAGCAGCCGGCTCAGTGCTGGTGACAGACGACAGGAAGACCAACCCAGTTTGATTCTTAGATACGTTTATTGTAAACATAAAACAATAAGCACGTGTGTGTGTGTGTGTGTGTGTGTGTGTGTGTGTGTGTGTGTGTGTCAGATCAGTGTCTGCAGTGAATGGATGCATGTGGTGTGATGGTGCTGCTGCTGTGCATCAAACAAACAACAAACCAGGAGCTGTGGATCTGAGCGGAGAGACTGACCTGTGGCCTGCACACTGCTGCAGGGGGCGGGGCTAAGGCTTAAAGCTGACAGCTGAATACGAGCTGTTTAATAATTGTGATTCATAGTCCGATTAACTGACTAATCACTTGAATAGTTGATGATTCATGGAGTATCAGCTGCAGTGGTTTCCATGGCAGCAACTTCACAACTGTTGCTGCTCTGAGTGTGTTTCTGTGGGATTGACTGAGTCTTATTTTAACTTTAGTTGTTTCCTGGTATGTGGACCAGCAGCTGTCAGGTGGGAGCGGCTCCTGTTTGGTGGTTTGGTGGAGACTTGGACCCATGGCCATGAACCTTTGTACAAGGACCTGACGACTTGCTGGGACTGTGGTTCCTGCTGCCATGCTGATGGTGTCAGCTGCTCCTATGAACTTCACAGTCAGCAGCATGGATGGAAACTGTCTCCACCAAAAACAACAACAATGCAACTGAACACTGAGACTCCTCAGGTGACATGGTGCTGGTTGTACACAGTAACTGTACAAGGACTTCAAATAAAGACATCAGGACCAGTACTGGGACAACAAAGACGGTCTCCCAGCTTTGACATCTTCATCCTTTCCCCTGAGTCCAGAGTCAGAGCTTGAAGTTACAGCTGCACCGCTGGATCCTCCTGCAGTGTCCGTGCTGGGTAATGGTGTAATTAACACCCCGCTAATGTCGGCTATTTCTTTTTTCTCCTTCACAAACACGCACACACACACATACACACACACACACACACACACGCACACACACACACACAGTTATTATTATGTATTTCTGCGAGCTAAGAACCTCTCTCTGTCGAGCTGATTGAAACGTGGAGCGACGGTGAAAGGAAAAAAACATTAAACGGTTTTAACACAGAAATAAATTATTGTTATTACTGTCTGACCGGGAGGGACCTGTCCCCAGGGAGGACCTGTCCCCAGGGAGGACCTGTCCACAGTGAGGACCTGTCCCCAAGGAGGACCTGTCCCCAGGGAGGATCTGTCCCCAAGGAGGACCTGTCCACAAGGAGGAGACCTGTCCCCAGGGAGGATCTGTCCCCAAGGAGGAGACCTGTCCCCAGTGAGGACCTGTCCACAGTGAGGACCTGTCCCCAGGGAGGATCTGTCCCCAAGGAGGACCTGTCCACAGTGAGGACCTGTCCACAGTGAGGACCTGTCCACAGTGAGGACCTGTCCCCAGGGAGGATCTGTCCCCAAGGAGGAGACCTGTCCCCAGGGAGGACATGTCCACAGTGAGGGACCTGTCCCCAGTGAGGATCTGTCCACAGTGAGGATCTGTCCACAGTGAGGGACCTGTCCCCAGGGAGGACCTGTCCCCAGGGAGGACCTGTCCACAGTGAGGACCTGTCCCCAGTGAGGATCTGTCCCCAAGGAGGACCTGTCCACAAGGAGGAGACCTGTCCCCAGGGAGGACCTGTCCCCAGGGAGGACATGTCCACAGGGAGGATCTGTCCACAGTGAGGATCTGTCCCCAGGGAGGACCTGTCCCCAGGGAGGACCTGTCCACAGGGAGGACCTGTCCACAGTGAGGGACCTGTCCACAGGGAGGACCTGTCCCCAAGGAGGGGACCTGTCCACAAGGAGGAGACCTGTCCCCAGGGAGGACCTGTCCACAGTGAGGATCTGTCCACAGTGAGGGACCTGTCCCCAGGGAGGACCTGTCCACAGTGAGGACCTGTCCCCAGGGAGGACCTGTCCACAGTGAGGACCTGTCCCCAGGGAGGATCTGTCCACAGTGAGGACCTGTCCCCAGGGAGGACCTGTCCACAGTGAGGATCTGTCCACAGTGAGGATCTGTCCACTGTGGAGGACCTGTCCACTGTGGACACTGCTGTCCCAGCATCACACTGGACTGAGACGTGAGTGACAGCAGAGCGTCAGCAGCATGTGACAGACTGCATGCGTCTCGCTGAGAGGACAAAGTGACAGCACGTGGACCATCACGTCCAAAATAGATGTTGGACTGAGACCACCGAGGACCAATAGCAGCAAACCGTCACATGTCCTCTTCCTTTGTTTGCTGCCTGTTGATGACACACGAGGTTCAGTTAAAGCTGTTTACTGCAGCGCTGACATTTACAGGCTGTGAGGATTGTGTCTGACAGTGGAGTCATTTAACTGCTGCACACACACACACACACACACACACACACACACACACACACTCACAGCCTCAGCTCAGTGTGAATGAAGCAGAATTCAAGATAAATTCACTGGTCGTCAGACGTCACATGGTTTCCTCTGAATTCAGTGATTTGCTTTTTGTGCATCACTTTAAAAAATGACACTTTGTGTTTTGTTGTGTTTTATTTCCTTTGATTCTACAACAAATAACCTAAGATTCAAAGTCATAAATAAATTCTGTAAAACTTTCTATAGTAATGATTAAAAAGAATCAATCCAAAAGATTTGAAGAAGTGGATGGAGCTGAGCTCTGCATCTCCTGCATCCCCTGACCGACGGTCTCCTCTGTGGACCAACAACACTGTGTCCTGAACCAGGACCCTGGAGTTACTAATGTTAGTGACAACAAACACTTTGGGACAAGGTAAATATTTCTGTCCACACTTTCTGTTGTTCTGCTTTGTTAAAGTTAGTGGAACTTTACCATCATTGGTACAGTAGTAGTGATGATGATGATGATGATGATGATGACAATTAGAGGAACACACCCCAGCCTCCTCCTCCTCCTCCTCCTCCTCCTCCTCCATAACAACATGGCCGTCAGAGAGCATCATCACATGAACATGTAGTCACTGTGTTTCTGATACATCACCATGGATCCATGACACATGACCGGGGACATCTGCAGGTTCTTCCAGATGTTCTGCTGCGTCCTCTCTGATCTGTGCTGAATGTGTGAAGTTGTCCTTTGCTGACAAAAGACCCAGTGATGTGAGAGACTTCATCGTGGAGGAAAAGGTCGAGCAAACATCCGAGGTTTATGTTCTGACACCAGTCGAGTGAAAGACTCATTAAATCACTCCTTTGTTTTGTTCCTGGAGCTTTGGGACAGCTTCTGTCCTCACTGTCCCCGTCCCAACACTGTGACTTTAACACAGAGCCTGTTACTAAGGTAACGAACAAACAACATCACCTAACAAATCACACCGACCATGTCAGCACACCTTCACCTCCATCCTCATTAGAGCTTCACACAGGAGGAGTGAAACCACCTGCTGTCCAACAGTCATCTGGGAGGAGCTTCATGAGGACACAATGATGTGGCTGAGCTCACCTGGCTGTGACCATGTCCAGGGTCTGGACACCACTGGACCTCAGCTTGTGATGCTGCTCCTCAGGGGGGTGAGTGTCATCATACAGCTGAGAGCCAGACTGCACTGGGCTGTAGAGACACATCTGCATGGTCAGCCACACAGACACATCAGTGTGTTACACAGAGGGTCAGCAGCAGGACGAGGTGTCCCACCGACCCACAGCCCGGGACAGGTGGACCTGCTGCTGGGCTGATGAAGGGTTCTGAACACTGGACTGAGTGAACGTTTCATGTACAAGCCTTTCTGTGGAGACACCAATCTGTGCTGTGTTGTCATGGAGATGTGTGGAGATGCTGCTGGACCATGTGCTGGGACTGTCTCCTCTAAACACTGTTTGTCATTTTAATAATGAACTTTCAGGATAACTTCAAATGGTTCATCGTACACAGAGGAAATCTCCTAATGTACTGTGGTTTCACAGAAACAAGGTTAAAGCAAAGCTAGCAGGACCTGTTTCAGCTGTTAGCATGCTAGCACTGCAGGCTAACTGAGTGCACTGAGCATGGTGGTGGACTGCAGCCCATCACTGAGGAGAAACACTGTATATGAAGCAGAGAGAGTGAGTGGGAGAGCTGCAGGACTGTCAGCTCCTCAGGATGCTCTGTTCCCCAGACCCAGGACCAGCTCTAATCCAAAGCCTGGAACTACACCAGGCTCAGGATCCACCAGGGCCCATGAATCATGAAGATGAGCACATCATCTGATTCACAGAAAATACTATGAGGCAGAGAGTTAGTGAGTCAGTGTGTAAAGGCCCACACACACAGTCCTCCTGTGAAGGTGGAGGATCAGTGCAGCTTGGGACTCATCTGAGAAGCTGCTGCAGGAAGATCTGGATCTTCTAACGAGGACTCAACAGATCATCATGCAATCAGAGATCCATGGTCCCCTGCTGTCCTGCTGTCCCTGACCTGTCCTGAACCCTGACCTGTCCTGCTGTCCCTGACCTGTCCTGAACCCTGACCTGTCCTGCTGTCCCTGACCTGTCCTGAACCCTGACCTGTCCTGCTGTCCCTGACCTGTCCTGAACCCTGACCTGTCTACTGAAACCCTGACCTGTCTACTGAAACCCTGACCTTTCCTACTGAAACCCTGACCTGTCCTGAACCCTGACCTGTCCTACTGTCCCTGACCTGTCTACTGAAACCCTGACCTGTCTACTGAAACCCTGACCTGTCTACTGAAACCCTGACCTGTCCTACTGAAACCCTGACCTGTCCTGAACCCTGACCTGTCCTACTGAAACCCTGACCTGTCCTGAACCCTGACCTGTCCTACTGAAACCCTGACCTGTCCTGCTGAAACCCTGACCTGTCCTGAACCCTGACCTGTCCTACTGAAACCCTGACCTGTCCTGCTGAAACCCTGACCTGTCCTGAACCCTGACCTGTCCTGCTGAAACCCTGACCTGTCCTGAACCCTGACCTGTCCTGCTGAAACCCTGACCTGTCCTGAACCCTGACCTGTCCTGCTGAAACCCTGACCTGTCCTACTGAAACCCTGACCTGTCCTGAACCCTGACCTGTCCTGCTGAAACCCTGACCTGTCCTGACCCTGACCTGTCTACTGAAACCCTGACCTGTCCTGAACCCTGACCTGTCCTACTGAAACCCTGACCTGTCCTGAACCCTGACCTGTCCTGAACCCTGACCTGTCTACTGAAACCCTGACCTGTCCTGAACCCTGACCTGTCCTGAACCCTGACCTGTCCTGAACCCTGACCTGTCCTGAACCCTGACCTGTCCTGAACCCTGACCTGTCCTGCTGAAACCCTGACCTGTCCTCTGAAACCCTGACCTGTCCTGAACCCTGACCTGTCCTACTGAAACCCTGACCTGTCCTGAACCCTGACCTGTCTCACTGAAACCCTGACCTGTCCTGCTGAAACCCTGACCTGTCTCACTGAAACCCTGACCTGTCCTGCTGTCCCTGACCTGTTAGTAGTGACCATATTTGGATATGAGGGGAGGAGTGAGGAGGCGGGGTTAGGGTCTGTCAGTTGGAGCAGCACCTGGTGGCTGCTGGTGGTAAAATATCTGTACCTGTGTTCACAGACGTCCATGCAGGATCAGATCAGACACGTGGTTGCTGAGCAGTGACCTCGGAGATGCTGATGATCTATTGATGGTATCGTCCATGTCTTTGTGTTGAGATTTTTTTTTGCCCAGTAAATGAATGAAATCTCCTCCTGTGACGACTGTCGTCATGTTGAGCTGAGCTTTCACACACATTAATGTACAAGATGGTGCATCGACGTCACCAGAGGAGCTGCTGCTTATCTGGTTCTCCTGTGAGAACCAGACTGATGGACAGACTGATGGACAGACTGGTGGACAGACTGGTGGACAAACACCAACACTGCTCCTCTGCTGTCCCCCTGTGCTGTGTCTTTGTGGCACTAACTGGAAATGACAGAGCCTCACATGTCTTCAGTTTTACTGGAGCTCAGTGTAATGAGCAGCATCTTGAACTGGATTCAGTCCGACCCCACACATGAGAAGGTCCCATCTGAACAGCTCATGGACAGGTCTGGATGAACCGATTCTCAAGAAGAAAAAAGTTAAAGATGAAACATTGTGCTCAGTGTTTGAAGTATCATCAGTGTTTTATTTTTGCTTGGTTCACTTGTAGAGAGGAGCTCTGTGCAGAGGTTTGGACACCCCGAGACATGTGGGCTCATACCTGCTGTGTATCCCCCTCATGTCCTCACTCACAGCTGTCCTCTTACTGTCTGAGATACTGATGTTAGGTCCTGGAGACTTGTGCAGATTGGAGGTTTTCCCTCTGTTTGTCTCTCTCTCTGTATCACACACCATCTCTAAAGATGCAGTTTAGCTCAGAGCAGCCGTGACAGGGAGATGTCAGAGCAGATGAATACAGCAACACCAAGAAATTTAATAATCATGTAAACATGGACAGTGAGTGCAGAGAGGAGGGAGATGGAGGTCTGACTCCTGCTGGAGTCGCCATGGTTACCGCTGCTGATTAGAAAGGCAGGAAACAGGAGGGAGATGTGGAAGATATCACTGTGCACTGACATCAGCATTTTTCTTCCAGCGAACACCATCGTTCACACTCTCACTTTTTTATCCGAGTCCTTCACTTTAGCTCAAACACTTCAGAATAAAAACAAATTCTTTGGACCTGAATCTGCTGCAGAGGTTTGTCAAGGCTGTTGAAGGATGATTTCAGTCTATTTCAACCATCATACCTCCCAGTCTGATGCAGGTATTAAACTATAAACAGTCAGCAGTTTAAAAATATCCTCATCACTTGTAACAGATATGATCTGAGACACTGGTTGTGTAACATGTGGTGGTGTTTATTCTGTTCTGAGAAGATTTAGTTTGAGAAAATAATGTTTTTAAAGAAGATTTTGTTCCTTCTTGTTGAAAACTACTGATTTACATTTTCACAACTTTGATATTCAGTCGTCTGGAGGATAAAATCTGTAATAATCTCTCAGATATAGATGGAGTAGATACATTTATCAAAACAATTTCTGCTTTCTGAGATTTTAGTGAACAAGACATCAAAGAAAACAGCTAAATACAAACAATAACAGACTTTTAACCCTGAACCTGCTGTGACTGAGAATAGTCAGTGAATCGTTTAATTTCCCTCGGCGCTAACACCCAGTGTTTGTTTCTAAGTTTCAGTTGTGCAACAGGCTGGACCCAGTTTATTTCATCAGCCAATCAGTGGGCCGGGACTGTCGCTGCATAAAAACCTGTGTCCTGACAGATAAAATGAAGATTTTATCCCACATACATTACAAAATATGTTTGGCCATTGAAAGGTTGAAAGATTCCCTTAAAACATATAGGAAACAGGGAACTGGTCCCAGTGGTCCCAGTGGTCCCAGTGGTCATGTAATCCCAGGTGTGTGTACTCCAGACAGTCCAGAGACCCACAGAGAGCACACCTCTGATCCATCAACACAACACTCTCCATCCGTTTCACTCTCAGCGGATTTCTCCTGGAAGCAGATGAAGCTGAATCTGACAGGAAGGAGGATCCTGGTGAAGCTCCTCTTCATCATCCTCTCTCAGGGTTCCTCAGCTGCTGGTCTGGGTGAGGAGACCACGCCGTAACTTACACTGTGTTTTTGTGATTGTAATTATTTTTTGAAATGCCAACTTCTGACCTTTTTTGAACAGTGCAACATATTCGATGACCTTCTCAGAATAACAGCTGCTGAGTTGCATTCTAATGACAGATATGGGCTGGTATCCGTGGTAATGATGAGTTCATCAGCATCGTTCAGTATTCTCCAGCCCTCCGTCCAAACCTTCAGCAGCAGCTCAGCTCCTGCACCCGGCTCCTTGGCCTGCATTCAGTGCAGTGTTTCACCGTGGAGCTGCTAAAGTATCCACAAGTACTTCATCTTCCATTACAGTTGCTGGTGATTCCCAGGCAGGCTAATTAAAGTTAATCAGTTAATTAAATCCCTGCGGCCATCCGGAGGCAGAAGGACAGATATGTGATAAATCTGCAGCCTCTGAGTTGAAGCGGCGTGCGGCGCTGAGTCTTTACGCACAATATTCCACCATGTTTAACATAAATCACTGTACATGACACCAGGCTGCTGGAGACAAACTCCTGCACTGGTTCAGCTGCCTGGTTAACGCTCGACATGCTGCAGCGAGCGATGACATTGAGTTACAGCGGACGACGTCTTGGATCTGTACGTCTGTATCCTCTTACTGTCCAATGACCCCCACGCTGCCAGCCTTCATCCAATATTAGCTGGAAGGT
The DNA here is from genome assembly GCA_900323345.1 of Pseudochromis fuscus. Taxonomy (NCBI): domain Eukaryota; kingdom Metazoa; phylum Chordata; class Actinopteri; family Pseudochromidae; genus Pseudochromis; species Pseudochromis fuscus. The sequence continues at coordinate 1,005 of OOFC01043972.1, read as the reverse complement.
GATAGCTTGAAATTTGAGAGAGATAACAAGGCACCGCACCAGCGTTCAACCCAGCAGCGCTTCATTTTCATGTTTGCCAGATATGTCACCGGGACGGCGACAGCACATATCAATTAGCTAACATGCCATTAAAACATTTAACAGTGGATGCAGCTGAGGAGCCAGAGGGATGTTTGAAAGCCAAGCTGGTTCCTGAGGATGTCAGAGTCAGTGGCAGCAGCTGGATCATCAGCTCTGTGCAAAGAGCTGCCTCAGGTTTCAGGAAATGACTGAAGTGTCAGTTCAACGTTCAGAGAAACACTTTTCCTCCAGAGAAAAGAGGATTTACTAGGAAACAGGATAGTTCACAGATTACACTTATTTAATCTGGAGGTTTCTGCTGGAGATGATGGACATGAGGGTTACATCTGACCATCAAGTAGCAGCTGAAGCTATGGGCAGTCTGCAGCAGTCTGAGAGCAGTCTGAAAGCAGTCTGACAACAGTCTGACAACAGTCTGACAACAGACTGACAACAGACTGACAACAGTCTGACAACAGACTGACAGCAGTCTGACAGCAGTCTGACAGCAGTCTGAAACAGTCTGACAGCAGTCTGACAGCAGTCTGACAACAGTCTGACAACAGACTGACAACAGTTTGACAACAGTCTGACAGCAGCCTGACAGCAGTCTGACAACAGTCTGACAACAGTCTGACAACAGACTGACAACAGACTGACAACAGACTGACAACAGTCTGACAACAGTCTGACAACAGTCTGCAGCAGTCTGACAACAGTCTGACAACAGTCATACAACAGTCTGACAGCAGTCTGCAGCAGTCTGACAACAGTCTGACAAAAGACTGACAACAGTTTGACAACAGTCTGACAGCAGCCTGACAACAATCTGACAACTGTCTGACAACATTCTGACAACAGTCTGCAGCAGTCTGCAGCAGTCTGACAACAGTCTGAAAACAGTCTGAAAACAGTCTGACAACAGTCTGCAGCAGTCTGCAGCAG
>OOFC01043968.1:0-11761 GCA_900323345.1 Pseudochromis fuscus | reverse complement strand
TCCTCCTGATCCCTCCTCCTCCTCCTCCTCCGGACCCACACTGACACAAGCAGCACTTTCTTTATCAGAAACAGCCAATGCCTTCATGTTTAAAGGATAATACCGGTGTTTGTTTGTTGTTTGTTGTTTGTGCCAATCATCAGGCTTCTCCTGCCTTCACCACGTCCTCTGTGGTGTTTAACTAAACCCGGTCTCTGCTCCATGATTCAAACTCCACACAGACAATAGTAAATAAGCTAGAACTCTAAAGGACACTGGTATTATTCTTGTAAACTACAGTCTCAGATGTGTGTTGCCCAGCTGTGGATTGACCTCATGCCTGAACTTGTCCCCCCTCTACCGTCCATGTACTCGGTGCAGATCATGTTGTATCTTGTTACCAGCAGCAGGTAACAGCACAGGGCTGACCTGCTGCTCTGCAACCAAATCCATACGGCAACACCTACACTAACAGGCCTGGACTCATATCTCTGACATTGTGATGTGTGGCTGGACAGAGCTGGATCCTCCTCTGCAGCCAAACGCTCCCTGTTACTGTCGGACGCAGGAAACACGCACATCCAGATCTCTGCTAGCTAACCCTGTTTGCCTCGACTAATGTAGCGTTGATGAAGTGTACGTGATACATTTTGGAGCTTCATGTGGTCTCATGTGGTTTTCACCTACAGACTGTTTATAGAAACGGATGAAGCAAGTGTGATGTCAGGAGATCAGCATTTGAACGTGGCCATGTTGGTTGTTTAGAGCCAGAAGTGACCATATTTGGATATTAAGGGAGGAGTGAGGAGGCGGGTCTTGAAGCCGAGATCACTGCCCAATGTGGATGAGACATTGTCGATCCAACTAACCCCGCCCCTAACCCCTCCCCCTCTCTCAGCCTAATATCTCCCTGATGATGAAATGATTTTCAGATGGACCACCTGTCAGTCAGACTAGCCCCGCCCCTAACTCCTCCCCCCAGATCTCTGAGAAGAAGAGTTGACTTTATCTGATGACATCAGAATGACTTGAGGAGAAATGTATTGATGAAGATTTCAGGATTGAAGATGAGGATGTTTGGATTGAAGTCAGTTGGAGCAGCACCTGGTGGTTGTTGGTGGTATTACAGTTTTATTCTTCTGCATCAGCCTCTTGTTTGAGCCCCACCTGCTTCATCCACTTCTATAAACTGTATGTTTCCACCCAGATGTGGGTGTTAGTGCTACGATAAAATAATAAATACTTTTTTTCATGCAGTCATAAGTTGCTACCTGCATTAGGAGTTGATATAAAAATATAATAATGATGCACTAATTTTCTATTGAAGAGGCAGATATGTATTTCCTGCTCTTCATTGTTTTATTTTGAAATGCTGTTCACTAACATGTGTTGTAGCCTTTTCTATATTGAGTTTGATTCATTATGTTCTCGTCTTTATTAGGGTTTAGATTTTTTCTCTTTTCATGGGCATTCACATGTATTTACCCCCACCAGGTGTTGTGGTGGGATGTAAGATATGCATACTCCATACTCTACTTGAAGTGTGTCTACTCGTGTTTCCTTTAAATGAAGAGGATGATGTGTTCTTTCAGTTCCTTTACAGTTTCTGTTCTTAAAAACTATAGTGAACCTGAAGAAGCACCAAAACAATACAAACACAAATCCTGAACCTCTGCAGAGGGTTTTCACAGCAAGAGCAGCAAACGACCGACTCCGTTTTCACCAAGCTTGTTTCTACCTGTGGTGCTAAGACGTGAACTCTCACCGGTTAGCCTGACTCAACAGAAGGGGGCGCTGTAACCAGACTGACGCTGTCTGAGGGATTCCAGACTGGAAGAAAAAACAGAGGGCTGTGCTGCTGTGGACTGCAGGATGATGATGATGATGATGATGATGATGATGATGATGATGATGTGTGTTGTGGAAACTTAAACTGCATTAAAGTCAGGATGTAATTTTGTAAGAAAGTGTGAAGGAAAAGAAGGAGGTGACGTGCACAGTGGATGATGTCATCAGATGTCACATGTAACCAGAATGTTTACGATGATGTAACCTCTTCAAATTAAAGCTCAGAACATTTCTCAGAACTTTGCGACTGATGGTCTGACTCAAAACCTCCTGATTATGTGTTACAACATACATGAAGCAGGTATTTTATTGATTTATGTTTGGGACTCATTTATCCATATCATAGATAACATGGTAAATACTTGAACCACTGCTCACAGGTAAAATGAGGCCTCTTCAGGTGGTGGAGCGCCTCTTTTATTTTTCTGCTGTGATATCATACAGATTGTGATTTGTAATTGGCTGCTGATGTGGTGTACCCACAGACTGTATAACTGAGGTGGGCGGAGTCACTGTGATGTCACCTGTTGGTATTTGTGTACAAAAAAGTGCAATACCACCAGGCGCCACTAAATGCTGGCTATAAAAAAACTCTATATCCACAGTATCTGAATGTGGCCATGTTGGCTGTTTGGAGCAGGAAGTGACCATATTTGGATATGAAGGGAGGAGGGAGGAGGCGGGTCTGACCCTTGAACCTGAGGACACTGTCCAATGAGGATGAGATTGAATTTCAGGTCTGACCTCACTGGAAACCAGAGCTGTCACTCAGGCAAACCCCGCCCCTAACTCCTCCCCCCCTCTCAGCCTGATATCTCTTTAATGATGAAATGATTTTCAGATGGACCACCTGTCAATCAGACTAGCCCCGCCCCTAACTCCTCCCCCCAGATCTCTGAGAAGAAGAGTTGACTTTATCTGATGACATCAGAATGACTTGTGGAGAAATGTATTGATGAATATTTCAGGATTGAAGATGAGGATTTTGGATTGAAGTCAGTTGGAGGCAGCTTTTTGGAGCTGGCCTCTAGTGGCTGTTTGTGGTATTGCACTTTTTGTGCTTCTACATTGGCTTCACTTCAGAGAGCCTCGCATGAACACTGATCACTTCAATGACCCACTTCCAGACTTGTTACAACACCTGGACGTCTGCTGACCTGGATGAATAAGCCTTTCAATACTCTCACCCGACAGGTTCAGGTAATGGGTGTGGAAGAATTAGCCTGTTGCACACATTAAGTTTTTCACTTTTACTTCTATTTTTAATTTAATTCTATTTACCTTAAAAACTGCATGTTAGCAGTTTCTGCTTGTTCAACAGGATGACTTGTATGACCTGCTGTCCAACACAGCTGTCCCAGAACACACCCTAAGTACTGCTGTCCAACACAGCTGTCCCAGAACACACCCTAAGTACTGCTGTCCAACACAGCTGTCCCAGAACACACCCTAAGTACTGCTGTCCAACACAGCTGTCCCAGAACACACCCTAAGTACTGCTGTCCAACACAGCTGTCCCAGAACACACCCTAAGTACTGCTCATTATTGACACTGATTGACAGGAAGGTGTCAGTCACAGTGAGTGAATAGTTCCTGGAAGTGCAGAGAAACCAGCAGAGCCGGTCCTCCCGCCTCTCAGCTGGATGAGCTTCAGAGGGTTTGTGTGAGGTCTGTGGGGTGTGATGCTGAGACGGACTGAAGCTGGACAGTTAGGCTACGTTCACACTGCAGGGATTAATGCTAAATTTGGATTTTTTTTGTGAAATATGATTTTTTTGCGAGTTCATTCACATTTACAATTAAATGCGACTTGTACGTGATCTCCCATGTGAAGTTAAATATGACCCAAAAGTGTCCCACATGGGCAGAAGAGGACATAATGACGTCATGCAGTGAGCGCGCTTCAGTGTTTGCGGAAGTAAACATGGACGATAATGGTGCAGCGTATTTTACGATTCTAACATTGTCCAACTGGAGCAAACACATGTACAACCTGATTTTAAGAAGAAAGTTGAAAAGGAAGAGAGTCAAGTTTTTGGCCGTGGAGTTTTGTGGGGCAGTGGCAACATCCGTCCAGAGAAACGCAGCCAGGAGTGGTGGGATAGTGATGCGAGAGGCTTTAATGATACGGAGTTACGCAGATTAAAGACGTTTGCTGCGTACTGTGACGTGTGGGTCGGATAAATGCCACCTGGCCGTTCAGACAGAAGTCGCATGGCAAAAGATTGGATACGTATCTGATTTAGGACCACATATCCAAGTGGCCTGGGTCGCATTTGAAAAAAATCGGATCTGTGTTGTTCCGACTGCCATGACAAGATCAGATACAGGTCACATAGGGGCAAAAAAATCGGATTTGGGTCACTTTAGCTTGCAGTGTGAACGTAGCCTTAGTGTCTGTCCTGCAGCGTTCATGAGGACACAGAGGATCAGTTTAAAGCTGCCGCAGGGCAACATCTCATCTGCACTGAATGCACAGCCAGTTACAGATTAATTCTGTTTGTTTCAATATTCAGCACATAAAGGGCTGTAAAAGCTTAATGATGGAGAAGAAACCATGGTAACCATGGAAACCGTGTCATATTTCAGATTTAGTGATTCACTGATCGAATAATAGAATATTAACGTCATATCAGAATATAAACAAGAACTGGTGGGAGGTGGGAACGTTCATTTATCCAGGTGGGACAGATATCTCTGTAGAAGAATTCTAAAACCAACGAAATAAAGCAGTGGTTCCCAACCCTGGTCCTCGGGGACCACTATCCTGCATGTTTTAGATGTGTCCCTCTTCCAACACCTGATTCAAATGACCAGCTCATCATCAACCCCTGCAGAAGCTTGATAATGATCCTGATCATTTGAATCAGGTGTGTTGGAAGAGGGACACATCCAAAACATGCAGGATAGTGGTCCCTGAGGACCAGGGTTGGGAAACACTGAAATAAAGACATGACGACAGATCTTTAGTGGAGGAGTCACCATGACTGTAAGAGTTTACAGTAGAACTGAAACATCATCTCCAGAATATCTGACCTCCACATCGGGACGTATTCCCAGCCCTGTGGAGTGCCAGTGCTGTGTCACTTACAGGACAACATATTGTGTTATTACAGGGATTTCTTCCTGATGTTGTGGTGACACATCAGGTGAAGTGAATGAAGATCGACAGGGATTATGTAACAAAATATTTGGAAGGGAAACACTCTAAGACCTTTACTTCTTATTGTTGTGTTAATGATTGGAGAGCATCTTACTTTGAGGCCACACTAGAACACTTCTTCATTTGTTGGATGTGTAATTAGATTTTTATAGAAGCATTACATACAGTATACTGCACGTATAAACACTGTGTACTGTATATATAGTGTCTGTCCTGTGGTGTGTGTCTGAAAGGTTGTGTGGTTTGTAGTTGGAGGTGTCAGCCTGGTGTGGACCTCTCAGCTGTGTCTTCACACCTGTTGGATTCCGTGTTCTCTGAACCTCTTCTTCTGAGATGCTACGTAAACCACGAGCTGCACACAATGTTTCCCAGGTTGTTACATTCAAACTTCTCCTGTGATCAGCTATAGAGTCCCAAAGAAAAACCTCAACATATATTTTTCTTTGTACTTCTGTCTGATTAAGAAATTATCACACCCAGATTTTTTTCTAATTATATGACAGCAGGTCCTTTGTTCCTGAGCTGCACCTGTGAACTACCTGTTCTGTGACATAACGACCTTTAATGACTTGTTGCTGCCTTCAGGTCTTTAAGCATTGTCCTGACAGCAGGACAATACCGTGACATTTCACACTGTCACTGCAACAGCAACACTGCAGTTTGGTGTTGACATCCAGCACTATGTGGGCGCTACCCTTCTTCACACACTTTGAGTTTGAGAGGACAAACCATTAAAGGTATGTACACTGGAAACCACAGTGTCCACATTATACATGGCTGTATAATGTGCTGGACTGGGACACTTCAGGAGGCAGTGCCTCCCACACTGCACCTCCCTGTTACTGCTGGGGGAGGCCATGTTGGTGTTGGTGTTGGTATTGGCATTGGTGTTGGTGTTGACGGTGTTGGTGTTGATGTTGGTGTTGACGTTGGTGTTGATGTTGGCGTTGAAGTTGGTGTTGACGTTGATATTGGTGTTGATGGTGACAGTGTTGATGTTGGTGTTGACGGTGTTGATGTTGGAGTTGATGTTGGAGTTGGTGTTGACGGTGTTGATGTTGATGTTGGTGTTGACTTTGGTGTTGATGGTGTTGATGTTGGTGTTGACGTTGACTTTGGTGTTGATGTTGGAGTTTGTGTTGACGGTGTTGATGGTGTTGATGTTGGTGTTGACTTTGGTGTTGACGTTGGTGTTGATGGTGTTGATGTTGGTGTCAGCCTCTGTGGTGACACTGAGACTTTCAGCCTGAACATATAAACACTGATAGAAAACACTGTTCCCACATGGACAATATGAAAACATCTCACACACTGTGATATTATTACTCACACAGACTATAGCTTGGGTTTCCTGGGTCAAATTACGAGGCAGTAACCTGAGTTCTCTGTGAGGTCACCACATAAAACAAATACCAAGCATCATTTTTCTTTTTACCATTAGAAACAATAAAAAGCATCAGCCCAGAACTCAGACTGTGAATCAACAGGTTCAATCACCAACTTCTTGGCTTTTTTCTTCCTCTAACTTCCTTGAAAGCAATGGAAATATCTAAGAATGTCTTCAGTGCCTGTGCCCTCATTGTGATTCTTATCATCTTGGAAACAAGGAACATCAATGACTCTCCGGTGGGTCCTCTGGATTCATTCATTGTAGTAAACACAAGATATGAACATTTTAGTTAGTTTAGGAATAAGATTAAATTATTCAATCTGTTTTTTTCCTTTTCCCTCAGGAACAACATGAGGAAGAGTTTTTACCTCAAACCCGACAAAGAAGGAACGGTTAGTCTCGTCAACAAAGATATTGTTTGAGATTTTGGGAAATACACTGATATTTAATTTCTGCATCAAAAGATCCACATCACTCAGCGTTGTGTTGGATAAACCTCCCACTGGAAAACTCCAGTCATACATTATGGTGCCCAGAGCTCAGGTTTCCAATGATGTCCTTGAACTGCTCTTGTGGTGACACCTGCACCTCTGGCTTTTCCACTTTTCTCTGAGCAACATCACTGCCCTGCACTTCGCCACCATGAACTCTTCAACCACTGACATTAGGGGTAGTTGTAACTGACCGGACCTGATATAAAGTCCAGTGTGAGGCTTGGTGGGATACCGAGCCACCTGCAGAGGTGTTGGTTCACACACCTTTCAATTCTTTCCACCACTGTCAAAGGCACTTCACAGATTGTCGGGAGCCACAGAAGTCTTGGTCGTAGGCCGTGCTGGAAGATCCAGGCCTTAACCTTGTCCAGTAGGTCTGGACCCTCGATCTCCCTCAGCCAGTCATCTGTCTGTTTCTCTGTCATGGAGATGATGCCTCTGCCATTGAGAGTTGAATAGTACCATTTGCCAAGACATTTCACTGGGTTGTTTTCAGTTGATGGGACAACCTCCCCCTGGAGTTGGACTTGGAACTTGTTTGTCACCTTACGATGCCTGATCACCATGGTTTTTGATTTCTTAGGCCTAAACATCACACGCGCCACATTCTCGAGCACCATGAGGATCCACTTTGCTTGTACATGGTTGAAGCTGTCATGGTAAGGTCTACCATAGAGCCTCTTACTGGGGGTGGGTGAATGCCTGACTCCATTACTGGCCCTGTGGATTCCTTTCCTGCTGCTGTGATGAGCAGATTCATTCCCATTATGAACAAGATGAGGAGGGAGAGTGCAACCTGCTACAATTTCTTTTTCCAGGTCCTGCCACTGAGTTGTAAAATGGGTGGACTGGAACCGTAACTTGAATCCTCCAAAGTAACTGGTAGCTGCAAGAACAAACTGTATTAAGACACAGTTGGAATATCTGCAATAAAATCATTATTTCCACTGGTCCAACATTGAAGGTCTTCTAACAACTGTTCCTTGAAAACAATGCAAATCTCTCCTCTGCTCTCTGGTCTCCAACATGGTACAGTCCAACAACCCCTGTGAAAAATAGTTTTGGTTCCAGCTGCTGGTGACACAGACACACATTCAGGTAGTTCAATAAAATGAAATAGTCATTATTTGTTCGGGATGAAAGTAACATTAATCTGTACTGAACTGACAGAACTAAACATTATATTATTACAATAAACAGCAGCTGAGGCTCCACACAGTAACACAACCAGAACAGGTCAGAGGTCAGAGGTCAGAGGTCGGTGCATCCAGAGCTGAGAAACCTTCCTCCTGTAAAACCACACACTGAACCAATGAGAGCTAAGATGCAGGCCCTCGGTGTCCTGGACCTTCATATTCACTGAGTTATTATGATCTTACAGCTTATTTATTCTGCATGTACAATCACATGTTGTTCTCTCATTTCAACACTGCAGCACCTTCAGCTGAAAGGAACTACACACTCGATGTGGTTGTGAATGTGTCTGAAGCAACATATCAGGAAATTGTGTCCCTCCTGAATTCTACAAGTTTTCCCATCCCACTGGATAACAGCACAGAGGTCACCGCCATCAGCGTCACAACATGTGAGTCATGGCAATAACTTTATTTGTACAGCACTTTTCAAAACAAGGTTACGGCTTTACACACAAACAATAAGACAATTCATGAAATAACTAAATCCAATAACCTCACATAAATTAAACGAGTTAAAATATTGCAGCTAATAAAATCATATAGAGCAGAGTTAACACTGGTTACCACAGAGTATCAGTAGGAAAACCAAAGGAAGGAGATGTGTCTTAAGTTGTGATTTAACGAGGACGCTGACATCTGAGATCTTCCAGCAGGGGGCTCCACAGCCCAGAGTGAAGCCCCGCCCCCCCCGTGGGACAGCTGAACGTCTCCGACCACCTTGAACAGGACATTTATGGGATGTAAACACAAAGCTTCTCCTCTCCACAGTGTGTTTCTCCACTGCCACCGGCTTCAGGTGTAAATGTGTGGAGCCGTTTGCGTGGCCGTACAGCAGCTGTGTCACGTATGGAGCCTGTGATCACATATCTGGTGGTACCTGCACATGCATCAATGGCATGCCCCCTGATGGACACGCCTGCCAGCCAGTGTCAGGTAACCAAGACACAATCCCTTCATCAAACTCATTCACAGTGAACAAGCATTTCTTCCTTGTCATTGTTAAAATGACGTCCATGCAGGAAGGGAGTGGCTGTAAATCTTCAGTTAATGGCCTGAGCCTTTATTTACCAGGACTGCAGACAGTGTCTGGGCCTCTATCAACCTGTATTAGAGGCAGGACTTTATTTTTAATTCGGTTTGATGACTTGGATTGGTTAGATTCAAAAGAGTTAAGTTACATTGTTACAACCTCAAAATGAAGGCCTGTACTATTTACTGGCCGTGCTTTTGTTGTGAAATATTTGCAGCCATGAAATGTTTAACAGAACAGTTTTTAGATAAACCCTGCAAAGATCAGTGTTGACAGTCCTCAGTTTGTTCTGCTGTTTCTTCCCTGATAGACAATAAGTCTCTTCTCTCATCGACCAATCAGAATGAAGACAGGGGTGTGGCTTAGAATCTCAACACTGATTCAAAAACTGGTTCCAGCTTCACTGACACAATGAAGTTATTCTGTGCAGAGCTGCCTCCAGTCCCAGGACCTGGAGTCTTTCCCTGGTTTTAGTTTGAACTTTTCTCAAGTCTGACACTCGGATGTTCATGCAGTGTTGCAGACTGTTTCCGTATCCCAGCAACTCTTGAAAGAAGGACTATGAAAATGAAGTCATGGGTGCCACTTCCCTGGACCCACCTGCAGCCTGCAGAGCGCCACAGCTGCTCCCAGATTAACACAACCAGTCCCTGCAAAGCATGCTGGGAAACAGACCAACACCAAGCAATACCCTAAGAAGACACCAATCAAAAGAACAACCATTAGAAGTACAGCATTATGAACTTACAATGAAATGTCAGGGTACACTGCTGGATCAAAAAATTCAATGTGACAGACTGTGTGAGCTGCTGAAACTGTGCTGTGCTCCTCTTTCAAACATTTGGGACAATCTGTTGCATGTATCTGCTTCCAAAACTTGATGAATGCAGATTTTCTTAGGAGTGTTGCAGAAGGTGAGATGTTTATCTAATCAAGCCATCACCTGAAATGCTGCTTCATCATTTCCCCAGGAAGGACAGGTTCTGGCTTCAAAACCAGGTCTCTTGAAAATGTCCTGAAACTGAAGTGTAATCCTGTTGTGATTGTGCTGCAGAGCTGCTCACTGAGGTGGACTATGAAGTGGAGGTGGAGCTGAATGTGACAGACATCACCACAGTGGATTATCTCAGGGACATTCTGACCAACAGCAGCTACTCCCTGGTCCTGGGTCCCACTGTGAACGTCACACAAATCAACATCACCACAGGTGAGAGTGGAGCTCCTGGGCTCCTGGTTCCTCTCAGCCCCAGTGGTTCTCTGACCACGTTCTGGGGACGTCTGCTGTGGTTCTACAAGAACACTTGTGCTCTGTCTCTTTCTAAGGTGGAGACTTTGTAATTCCTCACCTACTATCCTGAGATCCCACGAGGAGGTGATACTACAGTTAAAGTCATGCACACTAACTGGGACTTTCCCTGCCAGTATCCATTAATGATTAGTAACTGCAGAACAATGTCTAATACAGGAAGCTGTGTACATACCAATGCAGTTATATCTGATTATTTCCCTCTATGAGATGTGACAGTCTTCATCTTTTCATTTTTATTGCTTCTTTCACACTTGTGTTTGTGCACAGATACAGCTGTTATGAATACTACTAATAATAACAATGCAGTATTGTTTCCATCCCTTCTGTCTGTCCTGCTGTATGCAGTCTTGCAGGGCAAACTAAAGACAGAGAGTTGGATAACTGGACCTCTTTGGCTCACAGAACTTTATGTAAATGGGAGTGTGTAAGTGTCCACTTGGCTACACTCCAAAAAGGTTAATGTAAGATTCTACAAACATCAAAGTCGGGGGTGGAGATGGATGTTTGCAGAATCTTACAGCCACATGGACACTTTACAAATACTGGTTAGTGCTCCTGGTTGACGCGACAAGTGTAGTTGGACACCGTGGTCTCCTGGCTGCCATAAGGGCTATCGTTGGAGCAGGGTGCCATGGAGGGCCGAGACAGTGCAGGTTTTATTTCCAACCAGTGACTACAGCAGGTGATTTTAATGATTAACACCTCCTTCAATTTGAGGGAAGGAGCTCATCAGTGAGATCAACTGCTGGAGAGATGGTTGGAAAGAAAACCTGCAGTGACCCCTGTGTTAGTCACTGGAGTCACATGAGGACAGGTGTGAATGACCCTCATTAGGATGTTCACCTGAGGTGAGATGTGGATGTGTGTTGACTCTCCTGGAAATGGATGAGAGGACAGCATTGTAGATGGAGAACAGGTGGTGTCATAGATCCCCTCTTCTGTTCAGAGAAGGTTTCTCCACTTTCACATAGATGGCTTCCTTCACTTCCATATCAAACCACCTGTCTTCCCAATCCAGGACTTGTACATTGCTGTCCTCAGAAGAGTGTCCCTTCTCTTTCAGGTGGAGGTAGACCACAGTCTCTGAACCTGAGGTGTTGGTTCTCCTGTGTTGAGCCATCCACTTGTTCAATGGATGTTTAGTTTTCCAGATGTTGCAGCCTGAGCACTGTTCACTGCACTGGACTGTGACACCAAGCTGATCCTCTTGTGTTTGGGTGTGATGTCTTTGGGGTGGACCAGTTTCTGCCTCAGTGTGTTGCTGGGTTTGAAGAACACAGGGATCTGGTATTGGTTGAAGATCCTCCTTAGTTTCTCCGACACTCCAGCCACATAAGGCATGGCAGTGTTT
>OOFC01043966.1:0-12094 GCA_900323345.1 Pseudochromis fuscus | reverse complement strand
AGGAAGGCCTTCAATGCAGCAGGGAGAGGTGCCACAGAGGCTCACTGAACGACACTGGCTCCGTAACACCAACGATCGTCCAGACTGTGTTGTGTGTTCAGATCGCACCCGCCCAAAAGGCCGTCGCCAGACTCAGTTCAGGTGCAGCCAGTGTGGAGTGGGTCTGTGTGCTGTCCCTTGCAATGAGAGATACCACACACTGAAGCACTACAAAAAATGCCATCTGGATCAATAAACATCTGGAAAAGTTAGGTAATCCAATATGGCCGTCTGGTGATGTCATAATATGCAAATTAGATGAGTGAATTTACTCCCATCACAAACTTTGGGTCATACTGATGATTTTTGTCATTTACAGTATGCCTTTATCTCTAACCATTTTCAAGTTACAACCTTTTGAAAAAGTGACATCAAAACTGAATATTTTATTGAAAAAACTCTGGCGCTGAAAGGGTAATATCAAAATGAAAATCTGCTAGTTCACCAACCCATCTGTGTCCAACTGTGTTTAGTCTGGCAGTGCTGAGAAGGTACGTGAATGGGTTGTTATCGGTGTACACTGTGAAAGTTGGGGCATAATACAAGTAATCCCAAAACTTGTCACAGATAGCCCATTTCAGGGCCAATAACTCAAGTTTGCCAGAGTGGAGGTGGTAATTTCTCTCAGCAGGTGTTAGAGTTCTTGAGCCATAGCCAATGACCCGCAACTTGTTGTCCTGATGCTGGTATAACACTGCACCTAACCCTTCATTGGACGCGTCAGTGTGCAGTATGAATGGGAGGTCAAGGTTTGGGTAAGCTAGGACAGGTGGATTGGTCAGCACATCCACGAGCTTGGCCACAACAACTCTGTGCTCTCCTTTCCATGTAATGGGGGTTTTGGGGGGCAGCTGTCCTTTGCCTCCTTTCCCTGCTCTGCTTGTACTTTGTCTTGTCTGGCTCTGGGTGTCAATTTTATCAGTGTCGCTGGGTTTCTGCAGTAATTCAAACAATGGCTTAGCCAGCTGAGAGAAATCTTGAATAAAGGAGTGGTAATATCCAAGAAACCCCAGCAAAGAATTGACATCTCCAACAGCGCGAGGGTCGTTCTCTTGAAGTTCCATCACTGCTGCCAAGTCTTGTGGATCGACCTTATCTCCATGTCCAGACACCAATCGGCCAAGGTAACGTACCTCTCTTTCAAACAGCTCACACTTTGTTGGTATCAGTTTAATACCGTGTTCCCTCATGCGGCTGAGAACTTGTCTGAGGTGGTGGATATGTTCCTCAAAAGACGTTGAGTGGCACAGTACATCATCAAGGTATGGAGCGCAGCACTCATCCCAAAGACCTTCTAGTACACCTTCAATACACCTCTGGAAAGCTGCAGGTGCATTAGTCAAGCTAAATGGAATATGTATCCATTCATACAACCCCCAGGGTGTACTGAAGGCTGTGAAGTGTCTGCATTCCTCACCCATGAACCCTTGATGGTACGCGCTGCCTTGATCCAGTATGGAGAACCAGGTGTTGCCCCCCAAATGGTCAAGGAGGTCTTGAATTCAAGGCAATGGATGGCGATCTGGGAGAGTCTTTTGGTTCAGCCCTCTGAAGTCCACACACAGGCACAAACTTTGGTCCTTTTTCCTAACACAAACCACTGGGGAGGAATAGGAAGACACAGATTTGCAGATCCAACCTCTGTCAAGGAGATTCTGCACATACTGCTTTACCTCCTTACAAAGCCCTCCTCCCAAGGGCTTTGGTATGGCGTTATAGCACTTCTGAACAGGTTTATTGTCCATGACACTGACCTTATGCTGGAGGTTGGGTATACAGCCTATATGTCCTTCCTCACGTGCAAACACATTAGACTCCTCAAAAAGCATCTGACACACAAAAGCCTGCTGATGCTGGTCAAGGTGCTCTAGATTTACCGGAGGATGCCACTTTTGTTGTGTTTGGGACTCTGTTGACCTGTTTGTTCTGCTGCCAGTGTCACTCTTGGTGACAAGAAGATGTCATGTTTGGTAGAGTTCCTGACTGGGATTTTTACAACTTTAAAAGAACCACAGTGCACATCAACTAACGAAGGGAGCAGTTCAAGTGCATCTGGTAAGGTCTTTTCTAAGTTGGGTTCAAATAACAATGTCCCTCCCTGTAGCCATGATCTGACATGACACCTCACCTCACATATTTGGCTGCTTGAAACTTTGAGACCTCTCATTCCCACTCTCATGGTGTCATTCACAGTTTTTTTCTGGGCTGGAGTCTCACTGAAACAATAGTTGCTGCTGTGTCTCGATGAAGCTTTAACGCTTCTGCTAGTAGATCACTTAGACTGACACTCCCTGGCTTTTCAAGACTCTCTAAGATGATTTCCTCTATCACATTAAACCCTAGCAAGAGACCACTAACACAGCTCTGACTCATTCACATGGGCAAATTAATCACTACCTGACCATGTTTTGGACTTTTGATTTCCACTAGGACTTCAGTCCAACCCCCAAATGGAACTTCTGTCCCATTAGCTGCTGTGACTCTGAGGGGATCATCTGGCAAAAGTTCATCAAGTGATTTGATTTTGACATCTGGCAAGTGGTTTTCAAGCTAGGACTTTTCTAGTATGGTTACCTGGGCCCCACTATCCAGTAACATATTAGTCTGCACACCATTAAGATGATAAGTGACCATAAATATCTTTCCAATTAATTTTGCAACACGATCTCCATGCCTTACTCTGTGAAGTAATGGTGGCTGGGTCATGGCTGGGTTTTGGGTGACTACTGTGACATGGGACACTGGTTGTTGTGTGGTCACTGGTGGTCCCTCCCCTGTGACCTCCTCATCTTTCCTGCAGGCTTGGTCTTTACCAGGCAGCCAACAGCTCTGTGACCTTCCTGTCCACATCTGAAACAGTGGTTACAGCTTGCAGTTCCTTGAGCTATGCAGGACCTGCATTTCCTCTTTGTTACAGACTTGGTTGGTTGCTCAGTACCCACTGTGTTGACCTGTAATGGCTCTGAAGTGCTGGAGGAAGGAGTGAGAGCCTTCTTCATAGTTTTTGCCAAGGCAGCAACATTTGCTGTCAGTTCATGTATAGCTGTGCGGTTCGCCTGGACTTCAGCTTGAGTCTGGAGGACACTGGCTTGGACTTCAACTGAAGTCTGGACTGTATGCTGTCTGTGGTTACATTCTCTTTGTTTAAACTTACAAACTTGGTTTAATCCCACAACCATTTTGTTCATTGTTTTGCTTAGTTTGGCTGCCCGTTGTTTTGATTTAAATAGTAGCCTATTGTTTTGTCTTTAGTTTGTTAAGCTGTTTTTTTGTTTTGACTATTGGCATGATATTTCAAAATTTGTCCTTAGTTTAGTTTATTGTCTCCCTTTACATTTTGCTTTGTATCTTTGCCTGAGGCCTTGCCCTTGCCTGAGGTTTCTAGATTTTTTTTTTTTTTTTTGGTTGTTAATTGTGTTTTCTTTCAGTTGAGTGCCATCTTGTGGTTGAGGCTAGGCACTGATGGTGAGGTCCCTACATGCGGTAAATATTGTAAAGCACTCTGGGACACGTATAGAATTCACTATTGGTTTGCTGTGACCTGTGCCGTGCACTGCAGGTGAGTGTGGAGGCCCACCCCCAGGGCACTCCCTCATGTAGGCTGCCTTGCCACAAGTGGCCTCAGCTTTCATTATTTTCCTTGTTTGTTGTGCTGGAGTTTCTTTTTTTATTTGTATAATCCAATTTTAAGCTCGAAATGACTTTTAATGTTAAACTAATAAATCAATTCTTTTAACTAATATAGATTTAATCCTGGCTTGTGTTTCCTTAATGTTTTTTATATTTTTTTTCCTTACAGCAGACCAGTGTCTTTGTCTTTAACCTTAATAAAATATTGAATTTTTCTTTAAGGAACACGTCTCTGACCCTCCTTCAGAACAAACCTGTGTAACTTTTGGTGTAAAACTTATTTCCTGGAGTTTACTGCTGCAGGTGGCCTTGTCGGATACATACAAAAAAACTCAAAACAATAAAGATTCTAACTTTACCTCCAGCCGGGCACGCCACATGTAGAACACGGTCATTTCCTGAACTGCTCCACTTTCATTCATGTAATCCTAACTTGCAATTAACAGTGCATGGGAACACATTGTGAATAGTGAGCTGAGCCTGAGGCTACTCACCCAACACCATGGGAAGATCCTCAGCCTTTATTTGGACTGTCACTACATCTTGTCATCATTTACTTAAGACAACACACACACACACACACACACACACACACACACACACACAGGAAACTACACTCCTGTTTTTTGAAGAGCCTCCATTGTTCTTTTAGCTTTAGGTATCACCAGGGGAATGATGACTCATTTTGATGTGTTCATGGCTGCGTGAAGCACACCTGATATTGGTGACAAATGTAAAATTTTATTTCCAGCTGATTTAAATTTTACATTTATTTAACACAGTAGTTTAAAAAAAACCAAACACAAGCTTGAAGTGCTGTGTGGGTATCATTAGTCTTCTTTCCTTACTTCTGGTGCTCATCAGTGTAGGGATCTAAAAGCTGATATTTGTAGGTACTGAGGCCTCAGAGAAGGGCTGGAATTAAAAAGCCTTTATTTCAACATGGCCAAAATTAAAAACTACAGCTGACGTGTTGCGGCCTGTGGGCCTTCATCAGGGCTGATATAAGATGGTTACCCACGTGTATCCATATATATATATATATAGGAAGAGGTCACATGACTGGGTGGACCTTAAAAACAAGAATTGCAGAATTCCAAATTCAGACAATGGAAACTGAGCAATACATATTATATAGGTGACACAAACAACAATATAAGACACCTCAAGCACTACAAACCCTCACATCAGATAAAAAGTCATCAACAGACAAACAACAAGGGCTCTTTCAGTCAGGAAGCTGAGGGAGGGCACAAACAAGCCAAGAAGGCTGGATCTCACCTGAGTCAGAGAAAAGAAGTACAGAGTAAAAAAAAATGTTTTACTGACAGCTGGATAAGTATTGGATTAACTACATACTGGATTAATGACCCAGTAAAATGGGGGTGACAAAAACAATAAAAAGTAAAAACAGCTCACCTTAATGGGTAAAATAACCCAGCTTATAGTTAGTCCAATAATATGCAGAGTTATGTACAGTAGCTTGTGACAAGTAAAAATATAATAAATTTTTTTTGTCATTTTCGCCGTTAAATTCCACTGAAAAACTTTATTTTCACTCCTCATTCTTTTCGGACAGTCCATCTGGATCTAACCAGGCCAAAAATTCTCTCTGATTGGACTTCATTTTGATTGACGTGTACATCAGCCCACAGCAGTGCGCAACGCACTGCCTGGTCATCCCCTCCTCGCATCAATTGGGTAAAACCCAGTCAGGTGTGGTTGTAATCAACGAATTCTACTGGTTTAGAGCTTTCAAAGGAGGGGCTACATGCCAGAATTCTCCAAAGACTGACTGAGATACAAGCTTGCGTAACGCCGGACCTCACAAATACATATATTCCTCCTAATGCACTTTACGCATGTGGTCCGTCGTGGCGCACAGAGGTTTCAACCAGTGGAAAGAAAAACATCGTTTTTTGTGTAAAAACATCATTAATTATGGCTCAAAAGATTTTGTGTTGTTGATACTTTAGAGGAGATCACCAGGACAAGTGATGTCGACATTAGAGATTCTGAGGATGGATCTTGATTGCAAGAGGAGGCTTTCCTCATGCTGCCTGATATCCTGAAAATATTTCTCTATTTCCTGTTCATTTTGTCTCCGTGACCCAGAAGTTGTTCCACGAGCTAGCCAGCAACAGGATAGACAAACGGCAACACCTGCCATTCATATAGTTCTGGAGGGTCCATACAGTGCAGGTCTCTGGTCTCAGATGAACCTGAGAAGAGGTTGATCCTCGGGTAGCAATCGCACCTGATGGAACATCCCTCAGATGTCTCCTGAGATGGCAACTTGATACTGTCTGAATCGCGGCAGGACCACCAATAGTGATGGTCCCAGTGCTGGTCATGGCATTAGCTGTTCATTAAGACAGGTACCCTGGTGACTGAATGAGGAGTTTAAAATGACTGGTGCAGGCATTGATTGTCGAGGATGAGGCAGTGCAGTATGGTCAGGGACAGCATAGGCGTCGTGCAATCCAGTAGATTGGGATGGGTTAGGCTTAGGTAAGAGAGGGAGAGGTGCTAGAGTTATCGGGCCTGAAGAGAATGATGATGCTGGCTGGACTGGTTTAAACCCAGATTTATGTATTGAGGGGATGGGGATCTGTGAGTCACTGTCTGATCCACTACTGTCCATTTCTCCACCAATCCTGGAAGTACATGCAGCCTCTATAGGGTTTACTGGTGGCAGAGTACAGAAAGTTTGCTTTCCAGTAGGAGACTCTTTGCCAGGTAGCTGTTTAGCTAACATAGATGGAGAACTCAAGGGGTGACTAACAGGCTTAGTGCACAGTTCAGCTGCAAACTTGCATCTGCATCCTCTTCCATTAAGAAAGAGTGAATATGCTCCATTAACTTCCTCTGCCGCCACTGTTTCTTCTCATACTGTGCCAGCCTACTGGATAGTTGTGCTATCTCAGCAGCATCCTCCTTCTCTCTTATGGAGATAGACTGAACTAGTTCCCTTAGTGAATCAGTGAGCTGACACTAAAGAGGGTGTGGTCATACATCCACCAGGTGGAGGTATATCTGCTTCACTACTATTCACTGCAGCTGCTGCTCCCCTCTGCTCCTCTGACCCTGTCTCTGTTGGATGGGAGGAAAGGGCAAGACGGTGATCTCTGTAGTTATAACTCTCCAGATATCTGGGAGTGTGACGCTGCCTGCCTGGCCTGCCTTGGACATCAGGACAGGGGGGTGCTAAAATATCATTCACTGACATTGTCTGAAGAAGCCAATTAATCTGGCTCGAAGGACCCTCTTTGAATTTTCACTCTTAAAGTGCTGGATATAAATTTATTGCCCACTTCAGGGCTTCTATCAGAGAGCACAGAGTCGCTTGATGTAGTTCAGCTCCTTTGAAGCCATTTGTTGCACAGTCATACAGATGTTGTATGCTTAAGTTTCCTGAAATCAAACATCCAACAAACAGAAATGAGAACTGTTGGAAAATAACAAGGATAAATTAAATACAGCAGCACATGTACCGCTACACATCACGCACTATACTCTTCAGCCCAATGAGCTTACACACCACAGAGCACCCAGTAACAGTTCAATAAAATACACTGTAGTGACTGTGTCCTATACACAGGCGCTACTGGTTGGAATGGTGGCGGTGGTTTGGACGTGCGCTTAGTGAAGTAAAATAAAATAAAACGGATTCCTCGTAGATTCCAAACAATATTGCTTTATTTGCGCCTATACTTTTGTTAACAAAAATAAAACACAACGGAAATATAACGCAAACGATCACCATAAAGCAAAATAAACACACTAAACACAGTCGAAAACTGTTTCCCTCTCCTCCCCATTCACAACACCTCCAGACAATTAGGGAATTAGTTAAATAACTTCAACTGACCCCGTCACGCCGGGGTCTGGTACAAGAAATATAGCCCCCTGGTGTCTGGGGTGAGTTATTACAAAAACAAATTAAATATGGCTCCTACATACACCGCAGAGCACCCAGTAACAGTTCCATAAAATACACCGCAGGGAAAAGAACTGAAAATATTACACACAGAAATATCCTATACTGACCACCATGCAGTCGAAACTAAGCTAAACAATGAGGAAAAACGTACCCCGTCTCGGACTATCGAACGATCAAAGGAAAAAAAACAACAAAGTGCTGCAGGCAGATTGCATAATGAATGTACATAACAAACACAAACTGCCCACGATAACAATCCCGTGATGTTTAGTGGAATTCACCACAATCTGGCTTTTCATGGAGTGGGACTGCCAGGGTCTTTGCCTTTGGCCACTGCCTAACTCACACTGCACCTGACTCGTTTGGCCCCTCCTATGGGTTGTGAGCCCACGGGAAGGAGGTCCCACGCTACCTCTTCAGGCTGTGCCCATCCAGGCCCCATGGGTAAAGGCCCGGCTACCAGGCGCTCACCATCAAGCCCCATCCCCAGGGGGCCCGGTGACCTGTGTTCATGTGAGGGAAAGTTTGAACCTTTTATCATACTCATCATGAGGGGTTTTGTGAGCTACGCTTTGTCTGGTCCCTCCTCTAGGACCTGTTTGACATGGGTGACCCTACCAGGGGCATAAAGCCCCTGACAACTGAGCTCCTAGGATCATTTGGAGATGCACACCTCTCTACCACGAATGGGTAGTATCACAGAAAATATGAGAGGGAAACAGCATCATTAAAAATTGAAAAGAATCAGCATCGGCCTTACAACAGACTATAGGACATATATATATTTATTTTATTCTTATTTATTATTTTCGTATGTTCTACTGTATTGTTAAAATGTTCTTGTGTAAAATATTTTACAGTAAAGTTGTTTTGCATGGAAGTTTTCTGTGGCCTGTGTAGTTTTTATTGTGGGTCAAAGTTTTTTAGGTGAGGGAAAATTGAAAATAGTGATGTCACTGTCAAAGCATGGCACCACCTCATGGGATGTTTACAGAACACAAAACAACAAGACAAACCACAAGCCAACTGAAATTCTAATCAATATTTCAGCAAAAGTCAGTTTTAATGTCGATATACGATCTGTCCCAGAGAGACCCTGCAGTCTCCTCCCTGATGGCAGCAGGCCAAAGAAGCTGTGTGATGTGTGGGAGGGATCACGCTGGCCAATATGATGGTGCAGACTAGCTTGTGTGGGCTACCCACTAGCCTAGCCCTTCTTCCAAGCTCACCCCTCTTGTGCTTCCTCTCATGCCACTTGTGGCGTCTCCACTGTGGACAAGAGGCAGGAGTGGGGGTCTTCGGTGGTGCATGGCTCCGTAGCACAATGGTCGTCAGTGGTGGTGCACCCCTCTGGAGCAGAGTGGAGGTTGGTGGTGGTGTGTTCCCCCGGAGCAGGCCTCAGCGTAATTCCCACCAATAGAATATATATTGATGGGATGTGTAAGTTTGAATTATTATAATCCAGATCTTAAAGCTGCTACAAGTGATCGTTCCTTTGATATAAACAAAAAATTACCCCTG
The DNA here is from genome assembly GCA_900323345.1 of Pseudochromis fuscus. NCBI lineage: Eukaryota > Metazoa > Chordata > Actinopteri > Pseudochromidae > Pseudochromis > Pseudochromis fuscus. Next base: position 2,961 of record OOFC01043966.1, on the reverse strand, counting down.
GTTGACTTCTAAAAAATAAATAAATATACCAATGAGCCAGTCTTTTGAACAGCTCTTTGAAAGGAACGACTCCTCAAGATCCAGCTCCCTTCAAATAGCAAAAAATTCCATCTCCAGCAAGTGCTGGCATGTGTTGCAGGAACAGAGATATGTGGCCGTATTCTGTTTAGTGTCCAGTGAAGCACATGAAGGAGAGACTTTGCACAGAAATGCAGCCAGAACAGTCCTCATGTTGTTCTTTTTACTTGTGATGGAGAGGTGTGGCCCTTGATGAAGAAAACCAACACAACCTCACTGCGAGAACTCTTTGACAAGAGACTTCACATCCACTGTCCTGTTGTTTCCACTCCCTCGGTTCCTCGACACCTTAACCTCCTCAAACCTTTTGCTTCATGTCTGTGGTCACTTTGCTTCCACCTCCTGTGGTGTCTCAACCCTTGGTCAACCGTCCCCCTTTGCTGTCATTTACCGAACAGAAACATTTACATTCACTGCTTTTGTCCTGTTAGTCTCCAAGGCAGCCATACTCTGACCTCTGACCCCTACTCTCTTGATATTTACATATTGCCCCCTCCCCACCTTGTGATGTACTGTCCTTACCTCTATACCCATTGTCTCCACCTTTTGGTCTACCCCCCTACCTTTCACCCACTGTATAAATGCTGCTTCATGTCGATGATCTGGGTCGGCTTACTTACTCCACTGCATACAGTATACAATAAACACCCCACTACAGCAAACTTTGGATTAAGACTTTGAGTGAATTTCTTCAACACCCTGCAGGCATACCTCTTTCCTCATGGATGTGTTGCAGGTGTCCATCCTGTGTGAAGGGCCCTCATCCTTCCTCGTTACTGGTTTCTTGATCACCTCATAGCAATGTGTGCACTACCCTGGGGCAGGGTCTTCTTCAGCGCTGTTATCTTCTTTATTTCTTCTTCTCGCTACAGCTCCTCTGGCCTTCCTCTGCTTTCTGCTCTGGGCACCTGTTCTGTTTTCCTATCACAGAGACCCCATCCTCTCCAGAGAAGGAGACCCACTGGGGCTTTGTGCTGGCAGAAAAGGCATAATTTGGCTTGACCACAGCTTTAACAACCTGGGGGTATTCAGAAACACTCATCTGCCATTGGTCAGCACAGTGTGTAGACGTGTGTTGACCCCACATCTCCATTTTTGTTGACTCCCCCCAGCAGCTGTGGATCTCAGTGTTTCTAACAGCTGAAAAAAATCTTCCAACCTCTCAGTCCATAGGTTGAGAGGTTAATGATCAGAAATCTGTTCTGAGGCTGAAAGTCTGATGGATGAATGTCAGCTTTTTCTGTAGCTGTTGAAAAACAAGAATAATACTTATTTATATCACATCATGCAGCATATGAATATCCATCAGTGCACAGAGATAATGTACAGTCGTTAACGTTTCACTGCAACGTTAGCTGCAGCATTTCCAACAAGCATTTTTGTAGCATTTCAGACACATCCACAGATAAATCTGGATGCACATAGAAACCATTTTACATCCAGCTTGTGATTAAAATCCTGAATCCAGCATTCACAATCAGATACTAATGGGTGAAATATTTCCCAAACACAGACGTCCTGCCGGGGTCTTTCTGGTGGTGAATGTTGGTGCTGTCTGCTTTCACATTTTTGATCAGATTCAAACTCAGACATGTTCACACTGGTTGGCAAGCTTTCAATTTCCAGTCAACAAAGGTACTTTGTTTACAGTCTCCTGTTGGAGTCTCCCTGGTGTTAGAGTTCAGAAGCAAGTGGGCTATTGAGAAGGGAGAGAGGGAGAGGAGCGAAAACAGCTCGATTCAGACAGGATGAGATGGGGAACTGCATAAATGGAAGTTACAAGGTGAATATGAACTTTTTCTGGAAATGCTGGAATTGAACAGAATAGGTCATCATTAAGTAAGTGAACAATATGAAAGTGTCATGTTATTGTTTACCTAGCACTATTAACTGCATGGTTTGCAGAGCGTGCATCATGTGCCTACCAGCACAGATTATCCAACACATTTTTTTATCATGACACTGACACTTTAAACAAAAAAGGTTATAATATTGTTGAGTTGGTGCTCTCAATTATTAAATGTACATTTTTTGTTTTGTGTATATGATGGGCAGACTTAATGTTATGATATCTTGTGTTATATTTATTTATTGATTGTTTGGGTTAGTTGATTGAGGACTGATTGCCAGCTGTGAGATATCCATTGTGGACGTGTTAATAAAAACCGCACCTGCAGCTGATTCAGTTGTTGTGTGTGTCTGGACAAACAATTTTTTTCGTGTGATTTTTATCCTCGTGTTCAGTGCATTATTTTCTGGATATTCTCACAGTGCTGTGCCGCTGTGCAGCCCTACTCTGCTAACAAATATCTACCCAAGATTATATTAATTTACATTACAATCAACAAAGCTTCCCATAAACCCATGGTAAGAGACTGTTTACAGTTATCTTAATGATTTACATATGTTTACACTCACTGCAATGAAAATGTTCACTGCACTGTCATTCATAACCAACAGGAGTTCATTTGTCATGCTTTAGGCTCGTACCCGTAGACTGTATCGCAACCACAGACTGTATCGCAACCACACACTGTATCGTACTCACAGACTGCATCGTACTCACAGACTGCATCGTAACCACAGGCTGCATCGTACTCACAGGCTGCATCGTAACCACAGACTGCATCGTACTCACAGACTGCATCGTAACCACAGACTGCATCGTAACCACAGACTGCATCGTAACCACAGACTGCATCGTAACCACAGACTGCATCGTAACCACAGACTGCATCGTACTCACAGACTGCATCGTAACCACAGGCTGCATCGTAACCACAGGCTGCATCGTAACCACAGACTGCATCGTAACCACAGACTGCATCGTACCCACAGTCTGCATCGTAACCACAGACTGCATCGTACTCACAGACTGCATCG
>OOFC01043965.1:0-10846 GCA_900323345.1 Pseudochromis fuscus | reverse complement strand
CATGACGGAGGCAACAAGGTGAGATCAGTGTGTGTGAAGATCAGAGGTCGTGGTGAGGTCATGTGCTTTAGTGAACTGTCTGCTCACAGATATACTACACAAGCAGGAAGCTCCAAACTGACTGAGAAAAATAATAATGATGAGAAGTTTAAGTTAGAGCCTGATGTGTAACAATGACCCAAATTGTTGTTAATTTAAATATGTAACAAACCCAAAATGTAACAACTGGACAATAATGTAACAAGATGCTGAGTCCAAGAAGTGAAAACTTTGTCTAAAATGTAACAACTTCTTACATTCTGGGTCCGTTATTAAATTTTTTTTAATTACATTTCAGGCTCAGCACTTTTGTTACATTATCAACCACATATTACATTTCAGGTTTTATTACATTTTTTTCATTCAGGACGTTGTTACATGTTGGGTCATTGTTACATATTGGGCTCTCACAAAGCTGCAACTAATGACTATTTTGATCATCGATTAATCATCAACTATTGAAACGATTGGTCGACTAATTGGATTTAGAGTCATATAATAATTAAATGTCTCTTATTTAGTTTTCAGCTTTTAAATTCAGCATGAGGTTGTTTAAATGTTGTGCTAATTAATAACAAAGACAAGAAAGATGGATCCCAAAAGATGGATATCTCATTCAAAATCCATCTTCTGATCAACTCTGCTGCTGATCCAGAAAGTAAATAAAAAATGTCTCATTTCTCCTCCGAGGACAGACACAGTGTTACAGATAAAAACTGTAAATGAATGAATCAAACTGGGCTGATGTGCTCGAAACAAAGACAAGTTTTCATTTAGCATCAACCACCACTGCATTACTGTGCAGCCAGAGACAGTCTGTGTGTGACTCTGAGCAGAGATAAGAAGAAAAGGTGACGTCTCACTCCTTTGAAAAACACGTCTGTCAGCAATAGATGAAACCTGGATTTGTCTGTGACTCTTTATATCGTCGTTGAACACAGCTTAAGTAAAAAACAGATCGACATTTATGAAAGTCACTACTTCAAAGAATCATCCTGAATCTACATCCATGGTCCTGCCTCCTCCCATGTGGCTTCGTTTGCACCTCAGAGTTGATGAATTAATCACTTTTAGAAGAACAAGATGTTGCTGTAACATTTGTATGCAACACCTTTTATTTTGTAAGGAGAGTTTGTAAATCGACTGTTTCCTCCACCTGGATGATGCGTCCACATCCTCCAGCTCTGCAGACTGGTTCAAACCAAACAGCAGACTGGCTGCATCACTTCATCTCTCACCATTTTCCCTTTTTGATGCTGATTATTTTTGTCCATTGTGAACAACAGCAGTACAGTGGAGTGTTTGTTTGTTAATGGAGTTGGTGGAACTGTATCAAGATGTGTTTTGTAGCGTCTCTGTGAAAAGCAGGAATGAATGAAGTGAAACAAAACGCAGAGCGATGACCGACCAGAGGAGGAAACCTTCGAACCCTGCAGCTGCATTTTCACATGTTCCTCAAACAAACAGCAGCCGTGACCTCTCTGAGGGAAATGAAAGGTTTCCAGTAGAGTTAACAGGGTGGCTCCTGCTCTCCACTGAGGATTAATGAAGAAATGGGAAAATATACAAGGTGAATAATTTGTTTTTCTCAAACAGAAGGAATCAGGGTTTCTTGCACAAATACAATTCATCAAGGAAAAATCAGAGCAGAGGAAGGTCCTGGCGTTAGGCCATTATCAACTTATCAACTGTTCTGCCTTTAAAACCATGGAGAGCACTTTTTACATGTTGGTCAAATTTGAATAATCTACTTTACACTTATACTAGGGGTGGGGCTTTATTAAAAAAAAAAAAAAATCTAATTAATTAGAGGCTTTGTAATTAATTAATCTTGATTAATCACATTTTAATCTCAACACATTTTTTAATTTAAATGGATTTTAGTGGACGACTGAAACAAATATTATAAACTGTACTGTAAACTGTACTGTAAACTGTACTGTACTGTAAACTCTTTAATGTCTGGAAAAATGCATTTAATTGCATTTCAATTCACAACAGTAGAAAAATAAATACAAAAATATCCCTGGACAAAATTGAACACATGTAAAGTTAAAGTGTCATTTGAACTTTAATTACCGTATTTTCCAGAATATAAGCCGCTACTTTTATCTGACGCTTTGAACTTAAACACCGGTGTTTCTCGGCACGAAGCTCGTTAGCTTTTTACAAGCTAGCAAGCTCCGTGCCGCCGATACATTTAGCGTCGTCACATCAGACCCGGTCAGAGTGGACCACATGACACTGTTTGAATAAATTCAATAGCAGCTTATAGACAGGTGCTCTCATAGTCCAGAAAATACGGTATTTTACTCAGAACAGTACTGACTTTAAATGGTAAAAACAAACCAATAATTCAACATAAAGTGTCATTCCTTCTTCTTTCTTCTTCTGGTCAAACCTCCAGAAATATAATTGATCATGTGACACCTGATCACCTGACTCCTCCGTGTTGGTGGTCGTCAGCTGAGCTCTGTGCATCAGTGTGATCATTGTAGCAGGAAATCAAATGTTTGAAATGCAAACTGTGATTAAATGCTTTAAAGTCTCACCCTGAACGTACACATGTTATTAAAGCTCTAACTGTGGTTGCACACTGTGTTGTGAGTGAATGTGACCTGGTGTGTTGGTGGTGTGATCTCCATCACCCTGACTCCCTCTGGACCCCTGATCCCCTTAGAAATAAATGTCATGTACCCGTAGGGGGTTTGTTTATAGTTCAGATAAGCAGCTCAAATAGCAGCAGGTCCTCGTTGGGCTTTGCTCCTAATGACTCCACATGCACCAGATCAGTGTGTTTCTGTTTGTTTCTAATAATACTGTGTTTCTAAGGACCTCTGCTCCTAAATGAGTCTTGGAGGCACCAGACAAACTGTCCTGTTGGGATCAGGAGTCTTCAGTCGGAGTCATTAGGGTCTCGAGTTCACCTAATTAAGATATTTTTTTTACAGTTTTGATGGATAACGAATGATAAATAAGCTGCTTTAAAAAGCAGATGCCAGTTGCAGACTGGTGGTGGTGGTGGTGGTGGTGGTGGTGGGAGACCAGTAAACACCACCCGTGTGGATGTGTGCAGCAATCTGTGTGTGATTAATATGTTTGAGACAAAGCTGCTGCACTGACATCATCCCTGCAGCTGGAGGACTGGAGCATGTGTTTAGCTGCAGCGCTAAAGCACCACACAGTGGACCAGAGAGGGACTGGTACTGAGGTCTGTCTGTGGACCAGAGAGGGACTGGTACTGAGGTCTGTGTGGACCAGAGAGGGACTGGTACTGAGGTCTGTGTGTGGACCAGAGAGGGACTGGTACTGAGGTCTGTGTGTGGACCAGAGAGGGACTGGTACTGAGGTCTGTGTGTGGACCAGAGAGGGACTGGTACTGAGGTCTGTGTGTGGACCAGAGAGGGACTGGTACTGAGGTCTGTGTGTGGACCAGAGAGGGACTGGTACTGAGGTCTGTGTGTGGACCAGAGAGGGACTGGTACTGAGGTCTGTGTGGACCAGAGAGGGACTGGTACTGAGGTCTGTGTGTGGACCGGAGAGGGACTGGTACTGAGGTCTGTGTGTGGACCAGAGAGGGACTGGTACTGAGGTCTGTCTGTGGACTGGAGAGGGACTGGTACTGAGGTCTGTGTGTGGACCAGAGAGGGACTGGCTCTGAGGTCTGTGTGGGACCAGACCCAGGCAGAGATCCACTGTGTCTGTGAGCAGGAACAAGTGGTGAAGATGAAACATGGTGCGAGTGTTTACTGTTCAAACATCCAGAGCAGGAAGTCAACACGTTCACTCTCTGAGCGTCAGTGTTGACCCTTCACTGGACACAGACAGATGACATCATCAGATACTGTTCTCTCTGGACGACAAGGTTCCAACATAGTTTATTTTCTCATCGTCGAGGAGACTTTATTTATTTATTTTACCATTTAGAGGAAATAAATGTTTTTTTTCCTCCTTTTTTTACATGTGCAGGTACAGGTGTACATATATGGACATATATTATTTTGACATGGGGGTTAGAGCAAATCAGCTATGCTTCTTCTCCTTTCAGATATGTCATGTATTTTCTTATATACTTTATTTTTCCTGTACACTTTTTTTTCTCTTGTTTTCTGTTTTTTTTTACTATTATTTTTTTTACTTTTACTTTTCCTTTTATTTTACTAACTAACTAACTAACTAACTAACTAACATTTGTCTACAACACTTAAGTAGTTGAAACACTTTGTTACACATGATTTAGCTTTTAATCAATATCAGACATTTTAGAGTAAAATAAAGTGTCATCAGTATTTTATCTGAAGAGAAAACATCATTTTCTATTATTATTATTACTGGATAACAACACTTAGTGCGTGTTTTGTTCATATAGGCTGCTAGCTTGAATTAGATTTTTTTTTTGTTTTAACAAATTATGAGAATACTTGCGACTGTTGCTGTGAAGTCACATGACCTGAGGACTTGACTGTGATTCATAGTAAACCTGTGTGACGCCCTCTCCACCCACACATTATGAAATAACCGTTTAGAAAAACAACAAAACTGTATTTTCCAGAACAAAAATGTCCCCAAACTATATAAAGAATGACTAAGTAACACCACTAACGACACATTTTAGTTGCCATTTTGGATTTTAATATAAATATTGATATATATTTTAATGTTGAAGTCACATGATCCCATCTTCCCTTCAGTGTTCATGATGGTTGGAGGTACTTCCTGTTCCCACTTCCTGTTTCCCAGGACACACACACACCCTGGAATGAGTAGATTAATATAAAATAAATAGATTTAATGTTTAGTTAGTTGACTTTTATCCATTTTATATAATTTATTGTCTTTGAGGAGTGAAGATGATACTTTTACTTCAAAGTATTCATTAGTTACCCTCCTCATTAAGCTGCAGGAACTGAAGGATAATCCCATCAGTGTACTTTTTAATTTATGTGAGTTGACAGTTGCTGTTGTACCGCAGCCGTCCACTGTTTCTCTTAAAGTCTGAACAAACTGGAGACAACAGCTCAGGATTTGTTGCTGATGAAGATCAAATGTCAAAGCAAATCAAACATTCATTCATTTTCAGCTCTGCAAATACACAAGTCTGTAAACACAGCTCGTCTCCTGCATCCAGCAGAAACACTCACGTCTCGGGGTGACGATGAAAAGCAGCAGCAGCTCCTCCTCTGCTGCACTTTGCATTTCACATTTGATGAGTTTTACTTGAAGCTCAGAGGAAACTTTGTTTTTTGTTTCCAGCGTGAACTGAGGCCGAGCTCCCGTCATTCTGCAGCTCTCTGATTAGCATACCTCTCTTACTAATTAAAATAACTTCCAAATTTAATTACCCTGTCTGCCACTCCCATCACGCTTTTATTAGCAATTTCATCCTGTGAAGAAGACAAAAGCAGGATTTAGCTGCGACTGTCAGCGATGTCTTTACTGAGGAAACATATGCTTCATTAAAATCTGTCAAGATGCATGGAGCTGGCATCCAAGGAAGTCATCTCACACCTTTTTTTCACACGGAGAAGTGAAATTTTTATCATTCGCAGCATTTTGACTCGGTTGAACTGAACCTCGTCGCCGGCGCTCGGTCTGGGGGGAGGATGTTGACTTTTCTGCAGCGTGAAGCACAAACGCTGCTTTGTGTCGACGACGCCTGTCAGCTTTCTCTTCTTCTTTGTTGGTGTAGTCAGTAGGTGTGTGTGTGTGTGTGTGTGTGTGTGTGTGGTCCGAGCCAGTCTCCAGACCCTCATTACTCCTTGCCTCCTCCTTGCCAGTGGACCAGCGACACCCAGGCATCCACTCAGCTCGTGGCTCTGCATTCAACAGGAGCTGGCGTCCACTCTGGCAGAGCATCCGTCCACGGTGCAGTGGCTCCTCCACAGAGCACCAGAGCTGTCAGAAGACCCGTCATCCACTCATTGTACTGAGGTTCACAGAGCCTTCATGTCGAGTGTGTCTGAACGAGGTCTTTACATGTTATGGACAGTGCAGCAGTGGAGGTGTTGTCATGGATCAGATGGGAAAAGTACAAAGATCAGATCATATATTCAGAACTGATCTCACAGAGTAAACCCTCGTTCAGGCAGAATCCAGCTCCATGAATCTGTGTTTGATACATTGTGTCCACACATGAATTCAGATCTCCACCAAATCCTCTCATCCTGCTTGTCAACAAAACCCATCAAGATGTGGCAAAGTTATGGATTTTGAAATTATAAGAGATGTTTCTGTTTTCTTTTCAGACAGGATCCCATCCTCTGATCGTGCCCAAAATTAAATAATTTATTCCTCGGTTAATACAATGTCTCCAGGAAAAACTCATCCAGATCTGTTCAGTAGTTTTTCTTGTGATGTTACAAACAAACCAACAACATGATTTCCTGTTAGAGGTGAAAGTATTGTTATGAAGCAGCCAGATGTAATACACTGAGTGGAGTTCACCTGGTGAATGGATGGACATGAGGTGAGGAAATACTTTCAGGGATCAAAACATTAGGGTCTTGAACTGGTGTGAAGCAGCTTCTCTGGGTTTTGCTTTTCAGTTTAATCCAGAAAACATTTAAACTGTTGCAACAAGTAAAATCTATTGTGTGAATAGAACAAAAACGTTTTACCTCGGGGTGAGAGTAATAAAGTTTATTTTATCGCATTATATTGTATCATATTGTATTGTATTGCATCATATCGTATTGTATCATATTGTGTTGTATTGTGTTGCATCATATCGAATCGAATTGGATCATATTGCATCATATCATGTCGAATTGTGTAGTATCATATCATATCGTATTGTATGGTATCATATCATGTTGAATTGTATTGTATCGTCAGCAGAAATAGGGAAACACTATTGAACAGAGACAGTGTTCAACTTGAGGAACAAATGTTACATTTCGGCAGCATTACAGGATGATATCATCTGTCTAAAACAATCTTGAAAATCTCCTTCTGTTAAACATTATATAAATAATGTTGCTCCTTCACCACAAGAGGGCAGCAGTGTTCATTATACTGCATCAGTACAGTTGCATTATGCCTCAGCAGTGGTTTGCTCTCTGAGTGGGTTGTAGTTTGAATATAAAATATAAATTACTGCACCTTAATCCTACTGACAGTGCTGTTGAGGGCCGTGTGCTACAAAATAAAATACAAAGTACAAACGTTAGAAAGTTTTAGCTGTGAATAATTAAAGTTTGTGACTCTGCTGTGCCCTCTGGGATTAGTTGGAAATACCAAATCATGTGAAAGCACAACCCCGTCATTATCATGCATCTGGTCCAATCTGCTAATCTCTGTTTGTCCACATGGTGTCTAAACCAAATGAAGCTCTGAATCCATATTTGTCTAAGATCGGGATGTTTGTGCAAGACGAGGGGAAAGGGAGTCGTGGTCCGTGCAGAGCCAGCCAGTCTGCTGCTTTTTATTTTTTATTTAAACCACTCGTCTCAGCAGGAAGTCATTTCACCGCTGACTTCCTCTCTTCTACTTGACGGAGCTCAGCTGCTGGATCCTTTTGTCCTGGTGTAAACCTGCAGATAGTCGCTCCTCTGAGGCACATCTCCCCCATCCAGGCTCCATGATCCCACAGTTTACATTCATTACAAAGACAAAACCTGACCAAATGTGTTCGACAATACAGCCCAACATTAAGGTTTTTTTCCCTCTGAGGTGCAGCAATAATTATAAATTTTCCATCTTTTTAAAAGCCTGCAGAGTAATTACATTAACATCCACCAGCATCCGTCTCTTTGTGTGCGAGCGTCGCCTGAGCTCCAGCGAGTGCATTAACCTAACAACTCGTCACCATTGTTCTTCCTCCAAACGTGCAGCAGCTCCTTTTCTTTGTGATATTTAATAAAAACATCTTCCTGAATCTGCAGTGATTAATCGAGAACAGCAGGCTGGACCACCCCCACCCCCCAACGCTGTCTTCTGCAGTCCAAATCCTATCAAGCTGTCATTTGAAAGTCCGGTGTGATTTGGGCCTTGCCCCGGGGTGGTGCACAATTAAAGCTCTGCTTGGCCCAAATAAGACACACACACACACACACACACACACACACACACACACACACACACTGCTGGCACCTCCTCTAGGCTTACATCATGCTTTTCTCTCCTTCTTTAAACTTCTATATCTGCTGCTGTCTCCCTCCCTCTCTCTGTCCTCTACCTTTTGGCTCTCTGTCCTCCTCCTCTTCCTCCTCCTCCTCCTCTTCCTCCTCCTCCCTCCTCGCTTGAATTTCTTTGTGGTTTTAATTATTCAAAGACAATTTTGCCTGGCGGTTATCCTGTTTGTTCTGTCTCGTTTGGATGAGAAAACACCAGCCGCTAATTGACCAATTAGGCCGGCTCCCGATGACATCATCGTATGAAGAAAGTTTGGCTGCTGCTGGCTTCAGGTGGCTTTTGACTAACAGCAGTTGGTTGTAATTGTCTGTTATGTGAGATGTGATTGAAGTGTCAGTGCCTGATGTCCAGTATCCTCAGGTTTGTCTTGGTGTGTGATGTTATATGAATTAGGAGGCGGACTCAGAGACACATCTGTCTGATTTAGACTCAGACAGTTTAATGCACCTTCTGACTGCGGTCCAGCAAATTACACCCTCACTGGAGAGTTGTAATTAAATGTAAAATGGATGTATTTGATTTATATCGTTATATCTCAGAAGTTTAATTTCTGAAGTGCAGTAGAAATATTAAAGACAGCGACTCATGGCTGCTGTGGTGTCTTCACTCCATCAAATCAAATGAAACTGTCTCTGTGAACGACTGATTTTTAATCTTTTGTCTCCTCACACATGCCAGCACCATGTGCTTGCAGCATATGTTTAGTGGTGGCGGTTACTTCCCTCTCCAGCTGCTGAAAACTTATCACAGCACGTTGAAATAAAGTGCAGTAGAAACCTGGTTTACCTGGATTTACAGGTTTAATCTGCACCGTGTGACTGTGTTCAGCTTTAATGTAACAACTTCATCTATGAGGAAAAATGTTCAGCAGTCGAACTTTAATCTGTTTGTGTCATCGATCGTACAAAGAATGGATGATGTCACCTGTTAGTTTGTGGAGTTTGGTATCTGAACGTGGCCATGTTGGTTGTTTGGAGCAGGAAGTGACCATATTTGGAGATGAAGGGAGGAGTGAGGAGGCGGGTCTGACCCTTGAACCTGAGGACACTGACCAATGAGACTGGAGTTCACTGCTGCATGAGTCTCCAAACCACCTGTCAATCACTGGAGATCAGAGCTGTCAATCAGACTAGCCCCGCCCCTAACTCCTCCCACCAGATCTCTGAGGAGAAGAGTTGACTTTATCTGATGACATCAGAATGACTTGTGGATTTCAGGATTGGATATTTGAATTGAAGTCAGTTGGAGGTTTTTGGAGCCTGCCTCTAGTGGCTGTTGGTGGTATTGCACACTGCACATCCAACTCTCAGTGTGTGAATTGTAGGACTTTTTAAATCCAGTTTCAGACGCTACATTCACCAGGGAACCTTAGATTCTGGATATAAATAATAAATGTTCATATTTATTATTTATTTTATTTATTTTGGGGGTGGGTGTCAATCAGCTTGTCTTCTTCCCACTCCCTTTCAAGGTACAATTATTGAATGTGAATATACCATGGTTTCACATCGTAATTGTAAATGGTTTGTTACTATTTCAATTATTGTTGTACAGTTTGCTTTTGTTTACCAAATAGAGGTATAGTGTATGAAATATTGTACAGCATATTTTATTTTATTCTTTATTTTTTCTGTTGTTATGTGTCTCGAAATAAAAAAATTCATTCATTCAAAAAAAAAAATTCATTCATTCATATTTGATTTGTAACAAGTGTCTACACACAGTATATCCTTCCCTGTTTGTCGCCTTCTCCCTGTTTTTTTAGCACCGTACTGTTACAGTTTGACCCTTAAAGGTCTTTGTCCCGCTGTGTTATCACCTGGGACTGTGAAGGGCCACACCACTGACTGAACTTTGAAGCTTATACATCTGATCCTGGTACGTTGGACGTCTAATATGTGGTTTGTCTTCATTTCAGATCCACGTCTACTGCCTGGAGACGGGGAAACCGTCGGCTTGTGTCGGCAGCTCCCCGGGAGATTTCACTTGCATCAACCTGAGAGACGCCCCCCCTCATCTGCTGGTGTGTGGAAACAAAGACAGGAGGTAGGACTCAGACACACACTCTGAATTCAGACGCACAAAGACAATGACGTGAAAGCGAGCCAAGAAGTTAATCTTAAAGCAGAGTGTGTTAAAGAGTTTCTCACAGTGACACCTGATGAACAAAGCTGAGGCTACTCTATGGAGAACAGGTGTTTGGAGAGTGTGTGTGAGGAGACGACGCTCTGGTTAATTTGAGCATTTTTCACACTTCTGCTGCCTTGAAAAACAAAGGATTAGTGAAAAGGAAAAGACAGATCTCAGTCCTTTGTCTCCTTCATTACCTGGAGGACGCTATAGGAGGAAAAAATATCCATCCATCCATCCATCCATCCATCCATCATCCATCCATCCCTCCATCCCTCCCTCCATCCATCCATCCATCCATCCATCCATCCATCATCCATCCATCATCCATCCATCCCTCCCTCCCTCCATCCATCCATCCCTCCATTCATTCCTCCATCCCTCCATCCATCCATCCATCCATCATCCATCCCTCCCTCCATTCATTCATCCATCCCTCCATCCATCCATCCATCCCTCCCTCCATTCATTCATCCATCCCTCCATCCATCCATCCATCCATCATCCATCCATCCCTCCATCCCTCCCTCCCTCCATCCATCCA
>OOFC01043964.1:0-13117 GCA_900323345.1 Pseudochromis fuscus | reverse complement strand
ATGAGACATTGATCAGTCAGCTATTAGTTAGTAAACATCACAAACTGACTTAGCTAAATGAGAGGATGTTAGAGAGTATTATAAACTAGAAAATCACTGGGAGATCACAGACCTCCACCAAGCACAACATTTCCTTCATACTGTGACTTCCACCAAAGATATTACTAGTATTAGTCTTGTGTTTATTTATATCAATATTAGCTCCACAGCGTCGTGGCTGTTTAAAGATGTCTGTTGCATGTTTCTAGCTTCATTTGTTTTTTTTATGATGCAAGTTTCAAAGATGGATTTTTTCATATTCTGGATCATATTATCTGAAATTATTCCTTTATCCAGATCAATCTTTGATATATTGTAGACCATGTTAGAAACTTGTCCTGTATTTTTTTTCAAAGTGTCTTGACCATTTTTGGTGGAGTCATCTGCAGAAATGTGGCATATGGTCCTATCTCCCAATGTTAAAGAATCCTTCAAAACATTCCTGGATCCAGACGGTGATCCGGATCACTTCCAAAATCTAATCATTTGTTCCTGATCCCCATCTGGACAATCCCTGAAAATTTCATCCAAATCCATCTGTAACTTTTAGAGTTATTTTGGAGACCAACAGACAAACAAACCCCAGCAAAAACATCACCTCCTTGGTGGAGGTAATGATGATCAAATTAAAGTGCTTATAAGTCCATCTCTTCCTGTTAATGTTCTTTACCAAACAGGAAGAAAAAATAAACAGTTTTGAGTGGAAGTGTCCTTTAAAGTCAGTCAACATTGTATCAAACTGCATGAAACTTTTCTTTCTAAGGATAAAAAAGACAAACGTGTCAAAGTTACAAATGATCAAATTACACTGAACTTGCACGTTTGTGTTTTTGCTGCTACAGTGAGAAACATGAGTATTTTTGCATAGATGTTATTTTTTTAAATGGATTAAAGAAAATCTCACGTACCCCCTGCAGTACTTCAAGTACCTCCGTGTACATGTACCTCCACATGGGAACCACTGCTGTAGAGAAACATACTCGGCACATACATGGAGTCCAGCAGCCGTGGACACAGACGTTTATTTAACTGCAGGTTCTTGTGTGAGGGATTCATTATATTGGATGATTGAAGAAATTGGAAGAATAACTGGATTTTTTTGGGAACGTTCGATCAAGAAAATGTTCAAACTGGGAAAAAAAAGTTGTGACTTTTACCATTTCTGTTTGGCATCAAAACAAGTCACTGGAAAAATGCTGGACATGTACACGACTGTTATCACTTCAAATCAATTCATCTTCTTTCACTTTCTGGGAAACAGTTTGTCGACACAACAGAAAAAAGTAAAAAAATAAACCAGGTGATGAACCGATGCAGGGATCCCGGAGCCTAAAAAGATACGAGAGGTGATTCTTCAGAGCGCGATGCATCAAGGAAACATGAGGTTTGCTCTGCTAAGTGCTGTCTGAAGGTGTTTCTGTGGCAGCAGGTCTGTCAGGACTGTGGGAACAGACCACGGTTCTGCAGAAGTACAGTTTGGGTCGTGCAGATCAATACACACTGATCCTGCTGTGCTGACAGGTCACTGCACAGTCCTGCAGGACCGGCTGTCTGGCCCCTGGCCTGATAAACGCTGACATCCAGAAACATGAAACTACTGTGATGGACAAGTGTGTGTGTGTGTGTGTGTGTGTAAGATTGATGAAAACAGGAGAATCTCCAGGGCTGCTGGGATATATCCAGGGATTGCTGTGTTGCTGTAAAGTGCACGGTGGCAGTGGTTTAGTCCGGTCCGGCTGCACGTCTCAGGATGTCAGGGATTCACTCTGCTCCTCTGTGGCTGCAGCTTTTCACCGGAGCTGAGATTACCCACAGAGACAGCACGCACACCCTAATCCACAACACACCTCTGTCCCCGGTGCTGGGATCTCCTCTGATGCAGGTGCTACGACGTGTGTGTGTGTGTGTGTGTGTGTGTGTGTGTGTGTGTGAGTGTGTGTGACCAAAATACAATTACAAAGACATTAGATAAGACCTGACAAACGCAGCTTCAACCAGAGCTTTCAATTAAATACATATTTTGGCCTTGTTGTGCAGCAGTGTGAGTCTTTGTGTTGCATATGTGTTAATACTTTCTGTGTGTATATTTGTGTAGTGTTCATCCTCTTGCGTCATGTGTCCACTTTCTTTTATCTCGTTGCTGTTATTGCTGCGCCTCTTTGTTCATTTCTTCTTTCATCATCTCTTTAAATCAAATAATGACAGATATTAAATAGACGTTTTGTTTCTTTTATATTTGTCTTTATGCAGAAAACAGTAAAAGCAGCACAGTGGTGATCAGTGATACTCAGTTATCTTTCAAATTATATATTATGCCATTATGCTTTTTGTTTTTTATCACTGCTGAGTTGCAGTGAAACAAGCCTCAACACAGACATGTTAGCACTGAGCTAACTCTGTGAAGCTGCCTGTGTCCTGCTCTCTGAGGATCATTAGATTTCATGTAGAGTTGTGAGAAGCTAAGTGAAGGTCTACTGAGGCTTTAATATGGATTCAAACAGTAAAGTTGTGTCTTGTAAAACCAGAACAATAATCACAGAGATGTTAAAAACCTGCAGAGTGACAGTGAAAATCCTCACATTACGAAGATGTTTAATGTCTGAGCAGCAGAGGAGGCCACACCCTCCTGTTTACTGTCTGCTAACATGGTGCAATAACGACGAGTGTTCAGACACAGCAGCAGACGTACTAATCTGCATATTTGCTGATAGCATGAAATTGTCTTGGATGAGACGAGTTATAACAACATGGATGTGAAGAGGCTGGTGTTGTTCAGATGTCAGAGTGGTACACTGGTACAATGTGTGTATGTGCTGCTCCTGTCTTTGTGTCTCTGAGCAAAGTTGTTTGAAAGTCCAGCAGCAGAGGAAACACAGCAGAGCGACAGATTCAGATTAAACCAAAGAGGAGTCACAGTGTGGATCCAATCACATTAAACTGCTCAGACGTCCTTCATGTCCAGCAGCGTCCACAGCAACAGCTTCATCCACCTCAGACCAACCACAGACACAGAGGCCTGTGATCAGCCTCCTGACTGTGTTGAGGAAGAGGATGGATGCTAAGAGGAGAAAACATGCTGTGTTTAAGATAATAGATTCACCATGTCAGAGGTGGATGTTGTGCCTCGGGCCGTCCTCTGCAGAACCATCACCTCCATTTGTTGGAGCTGAGCAGCCTTGAAAGTTCAATGAGGAACAAGTTAGTTTGGAGGAGACTGTCCATCACCACTGGTTCCTGCATCCAACCTCTGATCCTCACTGTATGAAGCTGTATCTCCACAAAATCTGTCATATGCAAACATTTCAAAGCACAAAAACCAGGATGTCATCACTGCAGCACAGAAGCAAAGCTGAAAAAACTATATTTGTATGGAGTGTAAGTCCTTTTAATCCAGGACACTACAGCTCTACAACCTCACTGAGACATGGTATGTTCCAGCTTCATTGGTTTGTGTGTCTGTTACCAGCATCATGCAAAAACTACTGAAGATCATCTTTTAAGATAAGAGGTATAGAGGATTATGCAAAGAATAAATAATTACATTTAGATCAGAGGATGTGATGCTGTCCAAATAAAATCCTGAGAAATCATGTTCCTCAGGTAAAGTTCATGACTTTGTCACATCTTCATGGATTTAGTTGGAAATCTACGAACATGCAGGATGATGATGTCTACAACCAGAGACACTTTGGTGAAGATCACTCATGAGTTTTGCCTTGGATGTGTTGGTGCAGTGGAAGTGTTTTAACTACTGGTTCTTCTCTGCTACATGGTACCAGCTCGCCTCACCTCCATGACAGAGGATAGTCCTGCCTCCGTGGGGCGGGACTATCAGGGAGGAAGTTGATGAAGTAATCCTCAGAATAGTGTTGTACAAGCCTCTAAACCATTCACACATATATGATGACATGTATATTGATGCGTGATGAGGCCACAGAGCGAGGGCACCTCTCCAGCCACCAGTCCAGACGGGACTTGAACCAGTGACTCTCTGGTCCTGAGGCTGTTTAGAGACTAATGTCCTGCTCTGATCTCCATCAGCTGTTACACTGTGGTATGAGTATCACTGCAGTACCAGCTAGTACCAGGCTGATGTGTAACCATGACGACAGGTACTCTGATGGTACCAGCTACTTCTTCTAATAGAAAACCAAACCCAGTCCAGTGGAGCTGGTTCCTCATGGTGGACAGCACCTGACATGTACATCTGGTCAGATGTTGTTGCCCTCACACTTCTCTCACGTTTCCAACTTCCTGTTACATTTTTCACCCCCGGCCCGTCCAGCTGAACACAGTGATCTCCCACCTGTCTATAAGTCTCTTCACACTAAGTGTTTTTCCATCATTTCTTCACTGTTTGGTGTTATAATCTCTATTTTCTCTGATCTGTTTTCTTCTCTCTAAAACACATTTGGTTTTGTCTGTACAGTCTGGACGATACATCGATAATAAAAACTAAAAAGCCAAAGAATTTATACCAAACACAACCTGCAGTGTGAATGAAAGTCACGTCTGCCACCAGTCAGCTTAAAAAGTTGAACCTAAAGAGCAGTGAAAGTCATTTTAATTAGCAAACTAAAATACTGAAGGTTAGACTGAAGCACTGCATTTACAAAAATACATTACTGGAGCAGATCTTTTTATCATTTCATTCATTTGCTGAATTCATGAGCAAATCTAAATTTCTGCAGTTCAAATAAAACCTCTGCAAGCAAACCTCCCTCCATAACATCGCAGGTCGAAACCCAACAACCCCCTGGACGGAGGGCGGACTGGGAGCAGACCCTAAGAAGACGACTCTTATCCGAGCTGGAGCTGTTGATACAAAGTGTCTGGAAGAAGTAGAAAAATGAAGCCAACACGAGTCCCCTCTCATCACCGTCTCCCTGCCACAGCTTTGAAGAGAAGGCTTTGTTCAGCTGTGTTATTACATTATCAGCCGACAGACAATTTGTTTGACAGTGCTACTAGAGAGGACTGTGATGTGCATTGCCTCATCCCCCTCTTCCTCGGTTTCAATTAACAGTTTTCCACTCTCTAAAGCAGCCAGTGCACTTTTTCCCATCTGTCTTTGTGGACGGCTGCAGGAATGTGCAGAGCTGGCAGCTTCACTCTCACGGTAATCACTTGAAAAAGAGAAAAAAGCTGAAAATGTAGGAAACAGTAGAAGAAGTAAACAGAGTTAGTAGCTTTGTGCTGTTACTGTGTTTGCAGAGCGTCATATGTTTTATCAGTTTGGAGCCTGCGATCTTCATCATCACGTGACTGACTGTTTGTACTGGATGCTGTGTGTGTTAGCACTCTGTCACAGTTAATATGCAGCAGGATGCAGAGCAGCCGTGTTCACTGGGTGCAAATCTTACATGTTACATGTGAAATGCGTGGTGTGACCAGGTGACTGCTAATTAAGGCAGAGGAAGAGGGAGTCAGACACAGTAGTTAACCTGCTCCCTCGCACGCTGTCAAGAAAATCCATTATAAGGATTTCAAAGACAGAGATGCCACAAAATGTCAGAGAGACATGTCCAGCATCACTTCCTCTCCTCCCTACTATTTCTTTTTGAGATGAAACTGCTTGAAGACCTGCAGTGATGCTTCATTATGATTCCTCGCTGAATAAAACCGCTGCGTCTCACCAACCGCTGCGTGCACAGAAACACACATACGCAGCAACGTAAGCACACAGCGCGGCGACTGTACGCGCTGAATGACAGAGCTATGCAGGCTTTGCATGAGAATACAGATAATGTAGTCAGATGGCGAGGGGAAGCCATGTCAAACAGACAAGGCTTCAAACGAGGCACTGAGCCTCCCTCTGCCTCTCAGTGAATTGACAGCCTCTGGCCTGAGATTCAAGCAGCGTCAGGATGTCAAACTCCACTATGTTTTGACACCAATTGCTGTCCTCAGCAGAAAGAAGAGAAAACAGCAGCGCAGTCCTTTGTAAACACAAAATTCACAGTCCATTTGTGTTTTAGTTCCCAGTGACTGCACAAACAGACCTTGCAGAGAAAGACACACACTGTAGATGTAGGAGTGAGTTCTTCTCAGAGGCTCATCATCAGTACACAGTAATAATGGAGGCTCATCTCATGTAATAAGGACGGATCTGTGGAGGATGCTGGACCTGCTGTGCACTGAGGAGAGAGGTCTAGGTAAGAATGAGATCACTTGTAACATCACACACGTCAATGTGATGCTTTCATGGACAATGTCAGATGTTGGCTGTCGTGTGTGGAAGGACAAGGGAGAGAGCTGTTTGATAGAGGTGGAGATTTCTCTCACTGCAACAACAAATACAAACACTTTGGTAAAAATGGTTTGAAATTACAGAACTATTCTCCCTCCATCACACTCAGGATTAAATAGTGACTCATCTCAACACGATAAATACACTGCACCTTCCTTCCTTCACTGCTTTCCTCCCTCAACATCAAATACTGTGTGAGCATTGTCAGTCTTTTTACAACATCCCTGTTTATCAGAGGAGTGAAAATGTAACTGCTCTGTAACATATGCTGGAAAATAATTCCTATGAGTGATAAATGACTGATGCTGCAGACTCCATGAGAGTGTGTGAGACCCACAGAGAGATAAAGAGCAAAAGGGACTGAGAGCAAATCTATTACTGATCGTGATTTGGTGCTTGCTGGAGAGGACGGGAACAGAGGGGTCCATTCATGTGGCTCTTGTCCCAATAGAAGAGATAAGAGAGTAGTGGAGCTCAACTAACTCTGTAATTACGCTGCACACAAGTCTGTGGAGACTTTTCTTTTTCCTGCTGCTCCATACAACACACTCCATCACACACATTCAGGGTTAAAGGAGTCCAGAGTGATCCCAAATATACTCTATCACCTTCGCCATCAGCACATCTTTTAGGTTTGTCAGTCAGTCCACACCAAGGTTTTCTATGAACTGGTCTCCACCAACGGTCTCCAAGCAACCGCCTCCCTCCCATCCACTGTCACAGAGCACTGACAGGAGGCAATTTTGTGATGTTATTTGGGTGATTTTATTTGCTCAGTAGGGCACCATGCCCCCAACCACCACTGACACATTTCTAGTGCTTCACAGTCTCCCCAGTGCAGAGCCCACCTGAGACATGGTAAAATCAGAGTAATGAAGTACGCAGCACACTGGCAAAGGCATCAATCAGATGACAGCAGGAGGACAGACAACAAAGGGAAAGAGAGGTGGAGTAGCAGCACAGAAAAGGAGAATAAAGAAACTCAACCAAGGGATAAAATTGAAGCAACATGAGATGAAGAAACTGGTGCCTGCCTATGAAATATTACACAGCCATACATTAAGAGGATGTAAGAAAGAGAAAGTGAAAGATAAATGTGCACGGATCTGGAAGAGAAGAACAAGGCCAATAATTTGAGACCGGATATACCATTTATGGACGGCGTCTGGTTGGGCTCTCCTCTCTGACAGCTTATTAAACTTTCATGCTAAAATGAGTCAATATTAGATGTGACATTTTCAGGGTGAAGTTGTCTGGGGCGGATATGGGAATAGGGCAAAGTTCTCGGTGCCACTGTCGCCGAATGACCAGAGCGGTGCCGTCATCCCAGGTTTAATCTGCACAGAAAGAAACCTGAGTGGAGATAGTTTAGTTAGTTTAGTTTAGTTAGTTTATTTGAAGCAGCGTGCAGGTACATTAAAGATGGCTGCACCAGATTAGGTCAGCTGACTCTCTGCTTAAAACATATTTTTATTGGAGAGCCTTTCCTGATTTAATTTAATTTTTTTTATTCAAATTTGTCACCTTGTATTACTGTATTACTGTGTTTCTTTGTGCACCACTGAATTTTTTATTCTATTTTATTTTATTTTATTTCTCTTTCTTCATGTGCACTGCATTTTATCAATGTAACGCACTTTGTAACATGGGATTAGAAAAGTGTTCTACATTTAGCATCGTGCTAATTTCCATCTGTTGTCCTTAATACATAATAAAATACATTTCAATCTAAAACAAAAAATAAATAACAATTTGCATGAATAAAACAGTACAGAGTATTTACAAATATTTACATTACATAGAAATATTTGTGCTTCTTCATTTCAGTACAACTATTGAAGTGCAAAGTGTAAGGAGGTACTTTGTGCAGTATATTTAAAGTGCAGTGTTTCCAATGACAGAAGCAGGGTGCAAAAGTACAAAGTTAAAAAGCAATGTTGTGCATGAAGCAATAGATTCATATGTCCTGTAAATAATGTAAATACTGAAAACAAACACACACACACACATCATTTCTCAAGTGTTTTTCCATGAGGCTCCAGAGACGTGATGTCAACAGTAAACGCTGCACATGAAGCAAACTGTGGTCAGTCCTCTGAGGTTTGACTTTAAACTGATGACGTCGTCTCCTCTGAAGTGGTTCAGGGCTGTTTGATCAGAGCAGTAGCCACCGGGCTAAAGAGCTTAATGCTTATTTGAACAGCAGTCATATCACACTCGGCTATTTCTGGGTCTTTTCATTTAATCTCTATTATAAATATTTAAGAGGCACATACCTGCACAAAGAAAAAAATGCACACGCAGAAAAAAACTATCTGCACCTCATGACTCCCCTTTGGTCTGATCCTGACTCTGTTGAAGTCAAAAAACACAAAGACACAATGTGGCTGCTCTTTACAACCCACAGCGTGAGGGAGACGTCTCTGTCCTCTGGTTTTTTACTGGTTAAACTGGAAAACACTCACAGATTTAGACTAAAAATAACACTGTTTGAAGATAAAGGGAAATGTCAAAAAGATGCGACACTGTATTAAAAATAAAACTCAGGATATGGCTAAAATGACCATGCTTTTACTTTGGTGAGAGACAAATGTCATCATATGCTCATCCATCCGTGGGTCTTCCTGTCAAACCTTTGCAGAGGTCGTCTGAAAGGCCTGAAGCCGAGCACGCCGGGACCAGCCTGCTCACAGTAACAGCACCTAACCTTTCATTTCCTGACTTCAAGCAGGAAATCAAAGAACAAATGATTCAGGAAGGGCTAATAGGGACAAGGAGCGCTTCTTTTAAAAATAAAAAAAAACAGATAACGGGAGTTAAAAGGAGGAGGAGGGAAGAGTTCAGGAGGAAGGTGAGAGCTGTGATTGACAGTGAAAGACGGGGTGACAGACTCAGCGAGCGTGCTCTTTATTTCACTGAGTTTAAAAGGGTTGGAGAGAAGCAGGAAGCAGCAGGAAGCCTGGAGAACTCTTAGAGCAATTAGCAACAGCAGTTCAAGGTTCAAACTCCTCTTTTATTTTCACCTTCCTTCAAGAGCTTCCTGCTCTCAGGAAGCAGCACACACACACCTTCACACACCTTCACACAGTCCAGGCTTCATACCCCTGACATGTGCTCTCAGTGCGTTTCTATAGGAGCAGCTGATGATGCACTCAGACGATGGATGTATCTACACGCTGGATCTTTCATGTGGACTGTAAAGAAATGAAACATGCCACATGCAGATGAATGCAAATTGTGACCGGAGGTGTGATCTCATTGGAGCTGTTAGTACATGTGTGCATCTTATTTCACTCCTCACACACCATCCACTCTTTGATCTGAACCTACGAGGGCGGGGCCACACACTAAATCACACACACACTCTTCTTTTCTTTTTCATCTCTTCGTGTTCAATCAAGTATACATTTTGGGGAGGTTTCTGAAAATAGCTAATGATAATAAGGTGAGTGAGTACTCCACGGCATTAGCTGCTGCCCTGCTTTTTAACTTGGAGAGGAGGAGATAGTGTTAGGTTGTAATTTCACACCTTAACTTGCATTCCCGCCATTTATGAGTGCAGCCGCGGAGCCAACGCACAGAGAGACGTTTCATTTTGTTTCTGAAGAATTGGCGAAAGTGAAGAGTGAATTACAATCTCCAGGAAAAAAAAATCCATTTTGATTATCAAAGACGTGTGTGTGTGTGTGTGTGTGTGTGTGTGTATAAGTGTGTGTGACAACAGTGTGAACAGTTTCCACTGTGGGGGGAACTGAGATGTTGGCATCTCTCCTCTTTAATGAGCATCTCTGGAGATGGCAGGTGCATGTTCAGCCATTCTTTTACAAGCTCAGCAACAAACAGGCCGGTCCCCTCCCTCCCACTGCAATACCACTGTCATTAGCACAATCGCATTAACAACAACACCAAACAAATGATATTGCTAATAAACCTCACAAAACACTTATAAAACACCAGCATCAGCACACACACACACACACACACACCGATCACAGCAAATGAAACACAAAGTGTGGAATCTGTCGACAACAACAGTGAAGCTATGATTGGATTTCCTGGTGTGTTTAAATGAAGAGATTGTTGATCCATTGTGGAGGTTTTGTTTTTAGAAAAACCTTCTTAATGAGTTCAGGCGGAGTCAGCATCATCTTTTAAATCCCACTTTGAAAAACAAACATTTACCTAATTATCTTTACTTAATAGTCCATGACCCGTCTTTTCATGTTTTACTTCAATGACTCCTATTTTGGCGAAGTCTCAATTTTGTATTTTTCCTGCTGATTTAATCTTTTCTGTTTTCATTTAGCTCTGTGAAAGTCACTTAATGTTCTCTGAAAATGCCGATGATGATGATGATGATGATGATGATTGATGGTAGTTCCTGTGGTAGCATCAGCATCATGTGAGACTCGGGTCCAGGTCTCAGCCTCCCTGTCACTTTGCAGTTAGTTAACAGCAGCTACTTAGAGGTGCACCTGCAGTAGTTACACTGTGTGACTGGGCCTCGCCGCCAAGCCCCAGACACCAATAGGTGAGCACGGTTATTATGTTTACTCTTTGAGTGGCGGCAGGGGAAATCATTTGCTCTTCTCTTTCACTGCCAATTTAGCTCCCTCCTCAAGTTTTCTTTCTCCGGCTCAACTTTGCTCCTTAGACTATAGATAACCAACTCCTCCTATGAGGTGCAGGCGGGCATTTAAAAAACAAATAACAAACACATTTGGATTTTAAAATTCCAGAGGGGGACAAATCAGAGGTGGCATGCACAGGACCTTCATCAGCCACTTTAAGTTTCAAGGTTGAGGTAAGTTTGGGGCCCTTGTGGAAAACCAAAGGGCAGGATAATTACTTGTTGTGCATCCTGAGGAGGTGTGTGTGTGTGTGTGTGTGTGTGGATGGTGTCTGTTTTACTAGATAGTGATAATCAGCCACCGGCAGCAGGTGAGAAATGGAGAAAACGTGAGTTGTCGTTACTCTCAGATTGATTTCTGATGGGGTCTCAGTCCTGACGTGTCCACGCCACCGAGAGCAAAGGCGAGTCCACCTCAGGTTCATCATGGCAGTGTGCAGGTTGGTTAATCTGCTCACACAGCTGGAGATGGAGCAAGCACTGGGACCATTAGCCTCACTGGGTGGTCACTTCTAGATGGAGGATCACACACTCAAGCAGCACTTCCACCTCCCACTCTGTCCACTGGTGAGTCAGTCAAGCAGGAGTGCAGGGGAGGGGGAGGGGAGCAGGTGTTCATCTCTCTGGATCCCAGGAGCAGCTCCGTATTTCTCCTGTCGCGGCCTGAAGCTGCGGGGAGCTTTATTTACTGGTGATGACACACCAGCGGCGGCAGAGTCATAATTGCTTCACGGCCTCCTTGAGCTGCGTGATGCGTGCGCCGTGAACATCGATATCTTGCAGAGAGAAATTAAGGGTTCGTGTTGGGGGGGGGGGGGGTTGCTTGTGTCCACTTTTCAAGGCAGTTCATCCATGCACAGAGCAACACAGCAGCACAAAGACTGTGGTCTGCAGGGTGTGGGCGCAGAGGTCTCTAATAGCCTGACTGGAGAGAGCTTTTAGCACGCCACGCAACACTAACACTCACAGCAAGTTTAGCATGTGTGCTAATGCTTCACATTATACAAAAAGCTCATCTCTGTTGCACATAATGATGATTCAGTGTGGAAATAAGAGAGTACAGCACATTATGGCAGTCCACTCACGCCGCTCAGATACTGCATAAACCCTGGTTTAATCAAGTCTAATTGTTGAGATTATGAGGACTTGTGTATGTTAATGCCTCAACAAACAGCAGAACTGGAACGAGCGTCGTCCCCGAGGAGGGTTTACACATTTTCCTCTGTTATTAGTACATGTTAAGCTGTGAGTCAGCTGAAGACAAATATGATAATACCTAGTGGATTAAAATTAGTGCGTCCTCGTAAAAAGTCATCTGGCTTTATTTATAACTGCCAACTTGTGATGCTGCATGCTGGGTAAAAAAAAACGACTGGACTGTTGGTGTATTGCAGACATGTGCTGTGTGTTGTTTACAAATGTGAGGTCACTGACTCTCCTCTGAATCACATCATATTCAGCTCTGCACTGCTGGAAATTACCGATTCACTTTCCATTTGCAGAACAGCGAAAACTTTATACAGCAGCCACTTCCCTTTTCAACACTCTCATCCAAACAGATAAGAACAGCATCTGACAGGCTAATTAATAATGAAAGCTTCACTCCACCCTGCAATCCTATCACCCCAATAGGATTTCTATTAATGTTGATTGACCCTGGCTCACTCAGTGCCACTTTGGCACAGCTCACTGCTACCTCTGTGCCTCCTGAGGTGCCAGTGCAGGTTAGCTGATACATGAATAATTCCCAGTGGACATTAACTGTAAGAAGTAGGGCAGAGGACTCGCTGGTGTGCTCCTCTTCCCACCCTCGCTCTCAATCCCCTCATCAGCAGGCTGTTAATATTTAATTATACAAGCTTCATTTCACACTCTCCAACTGAAACCATGAGGTGGAGATGGCGGTGCAGGGGACCACGATGAGGGAGGTGGTGAAATGAAATACTGGGGGTTGGTTGAGGATACGAGAATGAATGGAGGAGGAGGAGGAGGAGGAGGAGGAGGGGGAGGGGGAGGAGGGGGATGAGGATGAGGATGAGGAGGGGAAGAAGGAGGAGGAGGAGGAGGAGAAAGGAAAGGATGGGGGGGGGGGGGGGGAGGAGGACGAGGAGGACGAGGAGGAGGAGGAGGACGAGAAATGAAAATACTGGGGGTTGGTTTAGGATACGAGGCTGAGGAGGAGGAGGAGGAGGATGCAA
>OOFC01043961.1:0-13855 GCA_900323345.1 Pseudochromis fuscus | reverse complement strand
ACTCTCACGGAGGAGAGAAGTAAACGCTGAGCGGAGCGTCTGATAAACCAGTGTCTGAAGGAGGCAGCAGAAACAGACATTTCAACACAACAAACTGAAACATCTGCAGCAGCATCAAAGGACTGTGTGGTCAGAAATTAGTTGGTTTAACTTCAAATATATTTTTAATTCATTAAGTCTGAGCTGGTTTATAAACTTGCGCCGATGTTTTTGGAGATATGAGCTCGACCTCCGTCAGCTGTTCGACCAACCGGGCGCTCAGAGCTCACTTTTTTTTTCAGCTGATGTTTTTAACTAAAGCACTGTTATTGTACATTAAACTGATCTATTTAGTGATTTTTCCCGCATTTCAAAAACTTGCTATTCTGACTAAAACGGTGCAGATTGTGTCGCTTGCGGCTACAAATGTTCCTGCTGCACAGTGATGACGCAGTGACGAGTCCGACCAGTAAGATTTTACTACCTGCTAGGACCTGGCCGGGTCCTTATCTGGAACCACAGGAGAGGAGGTACCAGGTATAGGCATAAGGATTATGTCTATGTCTCTGTCTATGTCTATATAACTATGTCTATATAACTTAAATTGTTGTCACATATTTTCCTCCTTTCTTTAGGAGCAGAACAGTTGTTGCACAGTGAACCTGGTGTTTTTAGATGTCAGTGTTAAGACAATTACATACAGAAACATATTATTAACAACTTTTAGACTGACAAAAAGAAGGTATTGGATCAGTATCGGACGTTACTTAATGTTGCAGTATCAGTATCAGATCTGAAAAGGCTGTATCGAGCCATCCGTAGTCAAAACATTTTGATTTATCAAACTCATTCACTGTCAATGATCTTTCTACTTTTTGAAAACCTGTCTTGACGACCTTCTTAATCTCTGGATCAGATGAAGTGAAGCTGGAGAAGTTTGAAGGTTTGAAGTTGGTCAGTCGTCAGTTTTCACCTTGTGTCTCTCAGGTGAATACAGCTGCTGATCTGATTGTGGAGGTTTCACCATAGATGAATATTTACCATCAACAACTTCTGAAAAACACCATGAACTTCTGCCAATAATGAACAGGATCATTTACATCTGACCTGTTGTGGAAATCACAGAAACGTTGCCATGTCCTGGATTTCTCCAGGTACAAAGTCAACATCAAAGAGTTCAAACTTTCTGATTTTGCGTCAGCTCACGTCTTTGCATTCACTTTTATATGTAATGAAATCTGCTTTGGTGTGAACACAGCTCATGTAAAGTAGATTAGAGACAGAAACAGTCCTTTCCCTCATCACCAGGCAACAGTGAGATTTGAAAAACTCTCAAAAGTCTAAATTACAGAGTAAATAACACTCTTGGAAACAATGAGTCCAAAGACATTGATGGTAATGAATCTGGTGTAAAAAGTCTCAACTGCAATTCTACCAAATTTGTTGCGACAGAAGTGAAATAAAACAAACGCTCCCTCCATTTGACTCATCGCAGTACAAGCAGACCTCTTTAGTGGATGTGCCACAGTTGGTAAACTCTGAAAAATGGCGCAGATTGCTTTTTTATAACAGATACGGTCTGATCCCAGAACAGGGACCTCCGGGGTGGAAGTGGTTGAGCGATTCGTCTTTTCAATTAAGAGATGTAAAAATGTGAGAAAGTGTGAGGGAGGAGAGAGAGGCAGCAGTAAATAGGCTCAGATGAAGAGAGGAAAAGAACAAAGATGTTTACTTGCTCTGCACTTGGTGCTGCATGTTTTGCTCTATTTACGCTTCAAATACAAATTATCTTAATGCTTCTCAAATTGAGTCAAAATGAGATCAAAAGAGGCAAAGAGACAGATGGAGATAAAAGAAGGTGGGGAGACGAGGGGGAGACAGGAAGTGATCTGAACAACAACAGACTGCATGTGCACTTCACTGTCAGTTCTCTGTTAGTCATCAGTTACACTGTGTTTCCTCCGAGCTGGTTGCAGTGATGGTTCAGAGCCACTTCCTGACTCATCACCAGGTCTTTGTGTTTCCACCGACTCCAGCTGCTAAACACCGGAGCTTAGCAAACACCAGATCTGTGCTGGTCCAGATCTGAGCACTGAGCACGTCAGGGGCTGGGGGCGGGGTTATCATGACCAACGAGCTATGGTGGAAACACAGAGCGGCCATGTTTAAAGCAACAGCTAGCGAGTCGTGCAGCAGAGCAGTGAAATCAAGTAAATATTAAAGCAGCAGTGGTCTGTTCGGGGCCAGTTCCTGACTTAGCCCCAGTTTGTTGTGTTTCCACCGCTACGAGAACCGGCTGCTAAAACTGAGGCTAAGTCTGGCCCCACTTCTTTGCTGGACCAGAGCTCAGCACAGATTAAGCAGTGACTACACCAGGAGCTGGAGGAGCGATGGTAGAAACACTGCTAGTGATAGTAGAAGAGTAAAGTAATGAAAATACGGTTTTGTCTCTGGATCTCAGAGTAGACTGTAAAACCAGGAACAGCACTTGTATGTACACGATAACTCCTCCATTTAAACATTATTACAGTGAGGTTGCGCTTTGCCGTCATATGCGATCACTACGGACATCGTGATTTCCCAAAACTGAATAAATACCACACGTAGCAACACAACACTGCTTTGTTAACTCAATCATGTTGTAACTAGAATATCTGCTGAAAAAAATATTTTTTTCATGGACTGATAGTAACAGGGTAACAGTAGTTTATTAACAGCAGCTAGCTTGCTAGCGGCCGGTTGTTGTGAACTGGCTACCTATGCAGTAACGTACTGACGTTTTACGGTGACGCGGACCCAACTTGGCTCCTTGCCAGTGGAAAAGGAAACTGGTTTATAGGAGAAACGGGATCTGAACCAACTAACCACCAGGACTAGCACCAGCATTGACCTAGCACCTGTTCTTGTTTGGTGGAAAAGTGGTATCACAGGGAGCCTCTTGGACCGAGCCGGTCTTCAGAGGATCCAGGAGGAGGCTGATGGATGTGAGCTCCTTAATAAACTGTAAAAACTCAATAAAGACACTGGGACCAGTAGGAGGAGCAGGGAGGCTGAAAAAGACTAAAAATGGTGACATATGCAGTGATGTACTGATGTGTTACAGTGACGCAATGACGTGACTCCAACTTGGCTCCTTGTCAATGGAAAAGCAAACTGCAGGAGGAGGAACCACATCTGAACCAACCAAGAACCAGGACTAGAACCTGGATCTTCTTGGTGGAAAAGTGATATCAGTGAATCTGTAATGTTGTAGGATGCTTTTAACACAGGTCTCCTCCTGCCATGTAATAAATAAATCCAGTACACAGTCCCAGACACACACACACACACACACACACACACTCTATGTGGAAATGATACCCAAAAAGGTTCAGTTCATTATTTCCTTATTTCTATCGATTGTGCGCTTTAGCCGTACCTTTCATCAAACATTAAATTCAATATAGCAAACTGGATTGAATCAAATTGAATTGACACAAATTGGTGGACACAGAAAGAGAGATGGAGAGAGACAGGGAATCAGGGAAGAAAACAAGATGGTGGACGGGAGACAGGTGGAGAGAGAGGACTGGCGAGCGAGGGAAAAGCGTTGAAAAAATACAGCGATAAAAAGCCGAGCGGGGAAGATGCTTAATGAGAAAGAGACGAGTGAGAGACACTGAGAAGCACATGAGACGGAGAGATGATGGCAGAGGTGGAGAGAGAGCTGCTCTGTCAGATATGATCAAAAGAGTCTTTATGGAGGGAGAGTCGTGCAGCAAGACACAACAGTCCTCACAGCAAACGGGAGACACCAAGAAAAATGGAGGCAACCTGAAAAGTCAGGGAAACACAATTTACAGCAGAGCTCCTCTAATCGCTGCTTTCTGTTTTCCTCTGCCTCCTTCCTGGTCTCCCTGGTCCTCTGTTGGTGTCACCATCTTCCTCCATCTCGGTCTCGGAGGAGTTTAGTTTCCCTCCCGCTCGCATCCAGCCGACCTGCACTGCTTCACTCCGCTCCGCTCGGCAGGACGAGCAAAATTAATTCCAACTCCCATTAGAAAAACAAGCTTTTTGGATGGTAATCAAGATAAATCCGGGCTGGAGCGATGCTATCGGCGCAGGATCTTGATTGTTCGCGGAGCACTTAGGAGCCAGGAGAGTGTTTGAAAATAGAGATGAGCAGCTCCCAAACTTCTTATCTTGTTTCTGTGTGAAAAGTGGAAGGAAGCATCCACCTGTGACAAGAGTTGGGGATTACAGGGACAGAATCCTAATGGGACGAATTACACAGATAGGTGATAAGAAGGCAAGCTGATACCGGAGCTCTCCGAGTCATGTTGAACCCACCCAACAGGAACCGTTTATAATGTTTGGCCCAAAAAAGTTCAGTCAGGATTCACGTAAAATCCTCAAGCTGAGTTTACAGCGTCACAGACAGGATGAGATGCTTGAGGGATCCTACAGATTGTTTGTAGAGATGGATCAAGGGACTGGGTCTCAAGTCAATGCAATACTGCCAACGGCCACTTAGATGCTGACTCCCAAAAACTCTGCCCCCAATTGGCTTTGATTTAAAAATAGTAATTTTCATTTTGTTGCGTCGTCTTCCACTTGTCCAGGTCTGGATCGCGGGGGCAGGAGCCTCAGCAAGGAGGTCCAGACCTCCCTCTCCCCAGCTGTTCTTCAGGGGAGTCCCGAGACCAGCCCAGAGATATAATCCCTCCAGCGTGTCCTAGCTGGGCCCCAAAGTCTCCTCCCAGTTAACAGGAGGCATCCTCTCCAGATCCCCAAACCACCTCAACTGGCTCCTCTCGACAAGCAGCAGCTCTACTCCTGGCTGACTGAGTCCTCACCCGACCTCTAAGGCTGAGTCATTTTGGCCGCTTGGATCTCATTCTCTGGTCATTGCACAGACCTCCTGACCGTAGGGGAGGGTTGGAACATAATGTAACAAGGGGCCATCCACCCGATACTCCCCAGCACCCCCAGGACCATCCGTCCCCAAGCGTCTCAGCTGTGTGTCCTCCACAGAATACGTGTTGGTGGGACTGAGGAGGTCCTCAAAGTATTCCTTCACCCCCGGTGATATCCTCAGTTGCTGTCTTCTCCGGATGATTTGCCAGAACCTTTTTGGAGCCGGTCGATATTCTTCCTCCATGGCCGCACCGACCTCCTCTCACTGACCTTTGCCTCAGCAACTGCCACGACCACGCACCTGGCGGCTGCTTTTGGAGACCCAGGCCATGCCCTGCAGGCCTTCTTCAGCCTCATGGCTGCTGCGACTGGCCCCAGATACCTCGCAAACAGCTGCCTCAACCATGGCAGAGCAGAACAATGCCCATTCAGAGTCAATGTTTGAAGCTCTGCCCAAAGACAAATGGTCATTTTCATCATTCTGATGTCATTAGATTAAGTCAACTCTTCTTCTCAGAGATCTGGTAGGAGGAGTTAGGGGCGGGGCTAGTCTGATTGACAGGTGATCCATCTGAAAATCATTTCATCATGAAGGAGATATCAGGCTGAGAGAAGGGGAGGGGTTAGGGGTGTGGTTAGCTTGATTGACAGCTGTATTCTCCAATTAGACTAGACCTGAACTCAGTCTCACACTATATATTTTAGGATTCTACCCAAGGAATAAATGATTAAATGATTTCATTTTGGGCAAGATCAGATTGGGCAGATTGTAATCGAGCAAGATAGATAGTTCTTACACACTAGGTGTATATGTAAATGCTGAGTAAAAACAATATAATGATCATGGAAAATACCAAAATGTTACGTTAAAAATATAAAATGCTGTCAAATATTGGATAAAAACAACAGTATTCTGTGGTTAAATCAACCCAGCATGCAGTTAATGCTACATTTACCCAGATCTCTGTAAAAACAACATTTTTAGTGTAGTGTTTTTTTTTTTTGTTGTTTTTTTGGCAATTTTGTTTTCTCAGAGAAAATGACAGGAATTATGTTCAGTCCTCGTTAGCAACTAAAACACAACAGGCGCTCCCGGGTGTGTGGTACAGGTTCGGCTCTGTAATCAACCTGTTTGGAGGGAGGGATGTTTCAACATGTGACACAGTCTGGCTTCAGTCAGAGACGCTGCACTCAGACAGACACGTCCAGAAGTACAGTGTTGTTTTTTTTGTTTTTTTTTAAGATGTCCAACCCGCCCGTCAGATCGGCACAAATAGTGTTTGTGAGATTGATTGAGTAAAACCTCCCACCACTGGACCGTGTGTTTTGTGAAGGGCAGCCATTAAAAAAAAAAGCTTGTAAACAAAGGTCGCATGGACTCGCAAGTCAGTCGTTTATTGGGCGGGGGTTTGTTAACTTGTCATACTGCTGCTGTGACATTTTCACAGCGAGGGGGGGTGAGGGGGGGTGAGGGTGGGAGTCCCACTCAATCTGATTCAGTTTGCTGTAACAAGCTAAGCATGACTGACTCAGGATGTTACAACCCGAGCTGAGCACACAGGAGGGACAGGTGAAATCAGCAGCTGTCCAGATCTCACTCTGACCTCAGGTGACCTCTCATCAAGCTTCATTTCCTTTGATCCAAACGTCTCCTTCCTGCTGTGCTGCATTTACAGAGCAACATAAACAGACCTCATGGAGATGTTGAGGATCGTCCTCATCTGGCCAGACGTCTTGAAGGGACAACAGGCAGGAGACTGACTACATCATAAAGGTGGCTTCGTGTACAGATGGTTAATTATTTTTAAATCAAGACAGGAAGGGAACGTGAAAACCCTCTTTTCTGAATTCATTTGTGCAGTCGCCCAGTGCAGCCATAACTTTCTATCATTTGCTAATGAGCAGTTTCATGGAGTTGTGAGAAAGAAAACAGATTGTTATTCTTTTCTGTGTAGTGCTTTAAAGTTTGCCAGATGGTATTTAACCTGAGGACAGTTGGGCCGCAGCCCAAAGTACAGTCGTAAAGATGCTCAATTAAACAACTTTTACTTTCTCATCTTTGTTTTTCCATGTGCTGTCACTGCCTGTGTAAACATTTAATGTATTTTAGTCTGCAGACGTTTCCTCATAGGGAGGAATAACACTGGATACTACTATCATACCGATTCATCAATCAGTGGTTACGTGTGGAAATTGATGTATTTTATGCAAACTTTTTCAGAGCATTTCCTCCACTTGGGTAATTGGGTTGTTGTGCAAAGAGAAAGTTGCACCATGACTGATGGGAGTTGGAGAACTTCTAGTCTTAAAGTCATTTCTCTGGCCGGCATTTTCAGCTGCCTCCTCAGATAACCCCAGCAGAAGACGGCTGACGGCTAACCATCAATCTTCCTGCTGTACATCTGCACTCCCCCTCCCCCGCCCATCTATACAGAAGGCAGAAAGCGTACATCACTGTGGACATAAAGTCTAAAGTCAAACTTTTTAAGTTCTTGGTTTTGTGATGAATGCACAGGCCTCTGTTTGGTGGACAGTGTCCCAGTATTTATGTCCAAACCAGAGAATTATTTATTCTGCTCTGCCAGTCTCACCAGTTTTTACTTTCTCTGCAGGTCCTTTGGTTCACGGTGGTCAGCTGAGGTGTTACTAAATGCTGCATCCCCAGGTAAGCTCAGACACACACACTTCCTGTTCCCAGTCCTTCCTCTGTGGTTTGATCTCCTGGTTTCTTGGTAAAGCTGCGATGTGGCCTCCACTGGAACCGTCTCCATCAGAGACAAGTGTTTAAAAAATACTATCATAAGCTCATTTTTGCTTGATAATTTGGATAACACTCTCTGAATTTCCTTGATGCCACCCTGGCCCGCTGCCTGGGTCTGTAATTATATGGCTAATTGTGCGAGCTGCTGCTGAGTTTCATTTATCCAGAAAGGAGACAGTTATTAAGGAAGCGTGAGGTCGACTTTGACATCTGTTGGCAGCTGGTGTTGCAACAACAGCAGCTTCTTCCTTCGCTGGTCATTTTGAGGTGTGGTGGCTCTTAATTGACATAAACAACTGTGTCACATTTTCATACTGGAGACGAGTCAGCGAGCTAACTGGTCAGAGATGAGTCCACAACACACGTCTGAAAGTCTGGGTCATGACTGTGGTCGACGTGCCAAATGTCAGGATTACTCACAAGAAGCTATGTTGACAGTAGGGATGACAGAGTACAGCACTATCTGTATCTGTATCTGTATCCTCATTCCCATGATCTGTATCTGTACTTGGAGGAGGCGGGGCCTAAACCAGAAGTGGGCGTGGTTTAACCGGAAATGGGTGGGATTTAAACCCGTACATTATTTTAAGTGAAAATTATTAGAACATCAAAATTGAGATTCAAACCAATGTTTTTTAATCACAATAATAAAGGAACTGCACCGTCTGCACCGTCCCTGAGGACAGCCGTGTGGAGGACAAAAAAAAAATGGGGTGTAGGACGTGACTGACGGGAGACGAGCTTTAAACAGCAGACAAACTGAAAGAGACGTGAGCTCAAGAAAACCTACAAACCCCTGACCAGAGTGGAGGCACGAGGCAGTGACCCACGCGACATGAGCTGTTTTCAGCTCTGTCTCTCGTCACATAAACCACGTACGTTAGGAAATAAGTTCACCGTCCGACTTTTCCACCAAACAAGAACAGGTGCTAGGTCCGTGCTGGTGCTAGTCCTGGTGGTTAGTTGGTTCAGATCCCATTTGTCCTATGAACCAGTTTGCTTTTCCACTGCCAAGGAGCCAAGTTAGGGCTGCGTCACCATAAAAGGTCAGTACATCACTGCATAGGTAGCTGGTTGACAACAACCGGCCGCTAGTAAGCTAGCTGCTGTTATCAAACTACTGTTACCCTGTTACTATCAGTCCATGAAAACATTATTTTTCAGCAGATATTCTAGTTACAACATGATTGAGTAAACAAAGCAGTGTTGTGTTGCTACCTGTGGTATTTATTCAGTTTTGGGAAATTACAATGTCCGTCCTGGTCGCATATGATGGAGCAGCACCCTCGCTGTAATAATGTTTAAATAGAGTTATCGTGTGCATACAAGTGCTGTTCCTGATTTTACAGTCTACACTGAGATCCAGAGACAAAACCATATTCTCATTACTCTTCTACTATCACTGCTGTGTTTCCACATCTCCTCGCTGCAGCATGTCAGTGTAGGGAGGAGGGTGCGTTGTGTGTGACTGGCCAATCAGAGAGCGTGAAGAGTGAAGACAGCAGTTAGTTACCCAATGAGGATTTTCATCCCTAGTCGACAGCTTGACAGTCTAATTCAGATGGCAAGCAATGAGTAACTCCCAATAAAAAAGGAGTCATTCAAACCGAGCATATTACAATAGTGTTTGAAAGTCAAATATTGAACCAGCTGGCAAGGTAATTACTGATTCCTGGAATGAATCAAGTGTATCAAACCCCCACAGATGTAGTGTGTGCTGTGTGCCGTGGGGGCGTAACAACCTGGCTAATATCCGGGGGTTAAAGTGGGATTAGAGGCTGTGATGTGTGTAATTACCCAGAGCAAATTTGGTGATGCTACAGAACATCGTCAACCTTTGGTTTGTATTGATGAACGCCACCTTCCAACAGCATGATCATTAACCACACTCTCACCAGCCACTCAGCCGTGCAGCGCTGTCATGTTGGACGTAATGGAAACAAAAGGTGGACATAGGTAATGAATCATTCTGATGTACAACAATGTATTCAGGTATAGACAAGGCCTCGCAATAGCTGCTCCAAACAAAGGAGACAGGGAATGCATTTACAACCAGCTCCATCACTAAGAGAGAAAAAAATAACTGAATGAGCAGCCATTGAAAAATCTAATGGTGCGAAATATAGTGACTTGTAGATTTGACAGTTTCTAATAAAACAGCCATTACGTTTGATGGTATATGTTTCAAACATTGTGAAAACCTGTCAATCCAACCAAGGCTCGGTCCTATACAGCTGCTAACATGAAGGTTTCACTCACCGCGTCCATGATGGTACCTGTGGTGACCTCGCACAGCTGGTGGCGATCAGCCGGGCTGCCAGGGTAAATGAGGAGGTTGGGTTTCCAGAAGTGGATCTGATGGAAACTCTGAGTTTGTGCTGGTTACCATGGTGACAGCTCCTCCCTCCTGGAGGTTTCATTTCCATGTCAATCTTGTTGAATGCTGAAGTCGAGTTAATTCACACGGTTTTATGTCAGGAGATGATTTTAGACCTGATCAGAGGTGTTTTTATTCTCTGATGAATTTCTTATTTTTGTTTCTTTTTGTCACTTTTATCTGAACAACCTTCTCTGACCTTTCATCTCCAGTGTTACACACTGTGGACGTTCTCACAACAGTACAGAAGCCCTAAAAGGACGTGGTTAACTATATTTTTATTTTCTCCGTTTTCCCGTGGTAACAAGATAATTTCTGTGGTTTTCTCGAAATCTCTAGTTATTTTTCTCGTTATCTCGAGATAATGAGATAATTTTCTGGCGATGTCTAATTACTGTCTTTATTGGTACCACAACACAGTGCGCTCTACTTCTGTTTGTTTGTGCTTTTGCTCATCATGGTTTGGAGTTATGATCATTTGATGTTACTGTGGTGCAGTAGCCAGAAAATTATCTTGTTATCACGAGAAAATGAAGGTACCTCATGATAATGAGATAATTTATCCTTTCATCTTTGAAATAAACTTTATTTTTTCGTTATCTGAAGAAAACAAAGTTTGTTTTCTTGAAATAACAAGAAAAATATCTCAAGATCTTGAGAAAAACCACTGAAATTATCTAGTTATCGTGGGAAAATGGAGTAAATAAAAATATACCATATTTTCCGGACTATTGAGTGCACCTGTCTATAAGCCGCTATTGAATTTATTCAAACAGTTTCATGTGGTCCACTCTGACTGGCTCTGATGTGACGAGGCTAAATGTATCGGCGGCACGGAGCTTGCTAGCTTGTAAAAAACTAACAAGCTTTGTGCCGCCGATACATGAGCCACACCGATGTTTACGCTGCAGGGTTCAAAGAAAAAAAAGTAGCGGCTTATAGTCCAGAATATACGGTAGTTAACCACGTCCTTGTAGGGCTTCCGTACAACAACAGTGATGACACACATCTTTTTTTATTATTCACATTTTATTGACATTGACATTGACACATCTTGAAATAAAACTCAGCTCTGCTAAACAGGCTACTAGAAGATCAAAAAGCTGTTTGTTTCCCCCGGTTGCCATAGTGACTCATCGTATCAGAGCTTCACTGCTGATGTCTTTCATGCATGCGCTTAACTTGAGGTGAACAAACTCAGAGTTGAAGGAACCGACTCAGAGGAGATGCTGTGAGGATGAATCTTGTTTCTGCAGCAGGAGTGTGTGAGTGTGTGAGTGTGTGACACCGGAGGGTCAACTCCTTCACTTGGTTTTCTGTGGCGACATGAACCGTGTCATCCCCGTCCCTCTTTTCACATAGTGACTATTTGGAGTTACGTTTCCTGACATCTCCTTACACAACCCAAGGGGCCCGATTATCTTTTTTTTTACCTTTGTATTTCGTATTTTACTGGTGTTTCCTATGAAGTGACCCACAGTGTGTCCTACATATTCTGTACGCTCCATGTTTACGAAGGTGGTATTGGTAAAGCAACACACTGGATGCATTCACAGTGCGGGGACCAACCACTGCATTCAGCAACACATGTGATTCAGGTCATGATCATGAGGATAAAGTACAAGTGAAAAGTCCCAGCTGGTGCAGACAGCTGCCAGGATTTAAGTAGGTTAACTGTCAAACTTCTGATGAGACAGAGCAGAACCTGCTCAGTGTCCTCACAGTGGACACATCCTCAGTCCACAAAGTTGGTTTTTTCCTCCTCTAGACACAATGTGAGGGTTTAGTTTTAACATGTTCACTGCTTTGGAGACTCATCCATCCGTTCTCTCCTCCAGCCAATTTACAGCTTCTCTTTCTCCTTCACTTTTGTTCCACTCTCTAGCTCCATCCATCCATCCATCCATCCATCCATCCATCCGTCCATCCATCCATCCGTCCACATCTCTGGTGCTTCAGCTCTCCATCCTTATTTCCATTTTC
Organism: Pseudochromis fuscus; assembly: GCA_900323345.1. Classification (NCBI taxonomy): domain Eukaryota; kingdom Metazoa; phylum Chordata; class Actinopteri; family Pseudochromidae; genus Pseudochromis; species Pseudochromis fuscus. The sequence goes on along the minus strand of OOFC01043961.1, from coordinate 1,859 downwards.
TTTCACACTATGAGTTTCTGTTCTCCGTACGACCATCACTCCATCTCTCCCACACAGCCTCTGCCTCCTCCGGTTTTCTAAAGGTTTTGTCTTAGACGCTCTCCTCTCCCTTTCGTTTGTACTTTTTTCTCTTTTCTCGTCCACTGTTTTTGTCTCTTGCCCTCTTCTTCCAGTATGTTTGATGTGTAAATGTATCTTACTGGACTCCTTGGCTAATGAAGTGTTGCCATAATCATCTGCTGAGACCAAAGAAGAACAAACATGAGGGGAAATGATGGAGCAGTGGGCAGAGAAATGGAGAGTGAAAGATTTGTGTCCATAATGAAGCCAGAAAACAAAGGAAACAAAGAGCTACACTGTTACAAACAGAGGATTGTAGCTTTGAACAGAATTGAGATTTTCAGTATCTTATTTAAAGATGCGAGTTTGTATTGAGTGGATGTCCTTATTCTAACTCTGAACCCAATCAAGTGTGATTCCAGTGTTTCCTTTATGAAGGAGCTGCACAGTGAACACACTGAAAATAAAACAAATCAAGATTTATCTGATCGCTACAAGCTCAGCATTAATACAACACACCCTCCCCTCTCTGAGGGTTACAATGAGGACATCTCAGTCTCATTTAGGAGCATTAAAAGGTTTATGCTGATGTCCTCCTAGAAACAGGGCAAAGCAAAATGTGTCATGATTAAACAAACAAACAAAAAAACATAAATACACTCCTGGCATTACATTTATGACCCACTTAGATAATGACACATTACACACAATTTACATCATTTTTTTAAGGACAGAAAAATGAAGAATAATCCATCCATCCATCATCCACCATCCATCATCCATCATCCAATATCCATCCATCCATCCACCATCCATCATCCACCATCCACCATCCAATATCCATCCATCCACCATCTGTCCATCCATCCATCTATCCATCCATCCATCCATCCATCCATCCATCCATCCATCCACCATCCATCCATCCATCCATCCATCATCCATCCATTCATCCATCCATCCATCCATCCATCCATCCATCCATCCATCATCCATCCATTCATCCATCCATCCATCATTCATCATCCATCCATCCACTGTAGACTTTACTTTTGTTTCAAATCCATCCATCCATCTGACTAGTATCCAACTATCTATTGCATGAATCCGTGTTGTCCTTGGTGAAGATGGTTACCTCTGTTTTGGCCTGTGTGGTTTGTTTTCTGTCAGCAACATTATGATAAACTACTGAACAGATCTTTATTAGTTTTCTTTTGATCAACAGGATACAACCCAAGGAGCAAGTTATTCATCTTTGGTTAAAACGATGTAGATGCAGACAGCATCTGCTCAGCTGGACTATGTCTGGATGGAGGTCTGTGGTCTCTGAGAGCTTTCTCGTCCTTATGACTCAGACTGTGGACACTGACATGCTGCAACATCTAAAATACCCTGCACAATACAGAATGTGTCAAACAAATGGCAGCTGCCCCCTTAAGCACAAACCTATGAAACAGCGTCTGTTCCTGCCGTGGTCATTGGTGGATCAGTGCTCCCCGGCTCCCTTTGGAGAGGAAGGGACTGAGGGACGGACACAGGGGAGGGAGGGAAGACAGAAAGTAAAATGACTGGCTGAGTATCTGATGTGTAGCTCTGGGAATTAAAGCTGAGGAGGGAGAGAGTGAGGGGATGTGATGGCGGCTGATGCTTTCCAAATGTTCAGGGGAATGAAAAGTGGATAATGAGAGGGTGGAGGAAGAGAGGAGGAGGAGGAGGAGGAGCGAAGAAGAGGGAGGATGTAACAGAGAGCGTGACGGAAGAGATGCCAACGTGTAGCTGAAGATTTTCTTTTTGTTCTC